>AYEL01089992.1:0-16913 GCA_000484575.1 Olivierus martensii | reverse complement strand
GTATAAACACGCCTACCAAATTTTGTTTATCTAACACAAGTCTTTCTTGGTGTTGGGATTTTTTTTTCCGTCAGTGTATATACATATATACACACACATATATATATATATATATATATATATGTATGTGTGTTTTCTTTCTTTATGTTTCATTTTATTAATATTCTTAATAAAAATTAAGTTTCTTATGTGAAATTAAAAACAAATGACTCCCTTTTTTTGTATTGGCTCAAGGTCTCATTTAACATGGTTTCATGCAGCACTGCAGTTTTTAGGAACTTATCTACAATGTTATGTGAGGATTAACCTGTATTTTTGGAATGCTGACTTTTTTGTTTTTATAAAGTTTTATTAAAATGTAATATGAGAAAATGATTTTTAAATTTTTATGTTAATAATATGGATTAAACTCAATTATGAGTAAATATGCCAGTTAGAATGACATGACTTCAGTATTATTATTAGGTTATATAGATAGCTCTCGAATTGTGACAACTCATACTTACAATGGCAATGCCACTGATAAATTTTGTGACTAGTCAATGCAGTTCAATGGACTTGAGTCCCTGACCCAATAGTTTAATATGGAAAGTATCATTTTTTTGTGTCTGTGTTCTTAATAAACAAAAAATATATTCTGTCCTAGTAAACATTAATAGTAAGAAATTCTTAAATTTATGCATTTACCACATGCTTATGACTCCTGACCATTCCAACTTATCACAGCATGGTTCAAAACTAAACTCAGCCTTAAGTCAAGGACAGCATGTAAAGCATTCAATTTCCTCTTCTAAAGACAATTCAAAAATTAAATCTAAAATTTGATTGTGTTAGTTTTTATAGTTTGATTGGAAAAACTTAAATATATATACTATATATTAAATTTAAATTTTTATTATAATTCAAACATCTTTTGATCTATTCAAATAATATGCTTCATTTCTATTTTCATTAATTCAAAAATTGGACACTGTATACAATTAATTGGTTTAGGAACATAACTCTCCTTTTTGTAATGGCTCCAGATCTCATATAAGACAGTTTCATACAACATGATGTTTTTTAGGAACCTATCTACCATGTTATAGGAGGGATACCTGTACTTTGATTTATAAATAATAAATGAAAAATAAACCTAACTGATAAAACTAACATATTTAAACTTATATATTGAAATAAAGAAAAAATTAGCTTTAGGTCTATTCAATCATCATTAACTTTCAAGAGGAATTTTGCTAATTGAAATACATATATAAAACTAACAAGGGGAGGTTCAGACATTCGGGTCACCGATTTTTTTGAAATTTCACATACTTGTAGTAGTCCCCTAGGAGACAATATAACATGTGAGCAATAAAGTGCACAACTCAAGCATTATCAAGAAAATTGCACAAGAAATTTCGTACTAAGTTCATATAATCTAAAATTTAGTCATCTTTCGAATGTCTCAGGAGTGCAATGGTTGAAGATTTGCTTTTATAATTGCATGATCGCTGGTTCAATTCTTATTTTTGACAATTTTTTTTATTTTTATTTATTTATTTTATTATTATTATTTTTCTCTTACACTGTTTTATATAGAGTTATTTATATTTTTTTATTTGTTTTAAATATTTTATATATGTTTATATCAATGATGGTTTCCATATATTTTTTGTCAATAGATGATGCCACTTTCTATTCTGTAAAAATACTAACTTTCTGACTGAAAAATGAATGTAGTGCATTTGAAAATTACTTCTCTCGGCATTTGTAACAAATAAAAACTATTCCAAATGATTTTTGTCGATAGTCTTTAACAATCATTGAATGTAACAAAAACCAATTAAAAAAAAAAAAAATGTATATATCAGTATATACATAAAATATTTAAAACAAATAAAAATAATATAAATAACTGTATTTATATAAAACAATGCAAGAGAAAAATAATAATAATAAAATAAACAAATAAAATTAAAAAAATTGTCAAAGCTAAGAATTGAACCAGGGATCAGGAAATTATAAAAGCAAATCTTCAACCACTGTGCTACTGAGACATTCGAAATATAATTAAATTTTAGATTATATGAACTTAGTACAAAATTTCTCATGCGATTTTCTCGACAATGTTTGAGTTGTGCACTTTATTGCTCTCTCATTATATTGTCCTAGGGGACTACTACAAGTATGCGCAATTTCAAACAAATCGGTGACCCGAATGTCTGAACCTTCCCTTGTAAGTGTTATTTATATAATACTATTCAATAAAAATATGTTCTACTATGAAATTGATGATGATATCTCTAAAAATATAAATGATCTGCTTTCACCAAAGATAGAGATGCAGCAAAAAAGTCAAATTTTGAATGAATATAATCATTTTCTTTTCAAAATAATATTACATATTTCTGGATTAATATTAGTCTTCCTATATTGGCTGGATTCTACTTTGACTTCCTCACATTTAATGTGATACATCTATGAATAATAAGTTGCATTATAGTGCACCTTAATGTCTGCCACTTTTTTGTCCAAGATAAAATAATGTTAAAACACAAAGCCCTTTAGCAGTCAAAAACTTTAATCAGATCAGATCAGCAGTCAAGAACTTTAATCAATCTTTTCAACACACTTGGAGCCTTCCTCAGCTGCTACTACAAAACTCACCCTGTTAAACAAGAACAGGGTGCAGTCTTGTTGAACTTTTATTATAAAGTAATGTTAATAGGCATGTGAATACATATTAACATTGACTTTAATATGTACACACAACACTGCAAAAATGCGAGGCAGTCATAATAGAATCCTACTTTTGGATTAAATTCATCTTTAATAATCTTTCACTTGAAAATATCAAAATTATTATTATAATAAAAAATGAAATCAAATAGATTATAAATTTAAGAAATAATAATAGAATTTGATTATTAAAAGCCATTTAAATTAATTCTGCTTTTATTTAAAAAAAAAATAAAAAAAATTTTAAGTTCTTCATATCACTAAATTTTTTGACAAAATTAAATAGGATGAACATGTCTTCTCATATTATCCAAATTAGATTATGTTAATAGATAAGGCTTCTTAAACAAAAATAATGAATTCAACAAATTTTAAGTCAGTAAAAAAATTTATTATATACAATTTCACTCTATTTGAAAATATGAATTTCTGTTGTATAAGGCATCACTCATCATTTTTCCTATAAAGTGATTTTATATAATTAGTAAAAAAATTCTCAGTAAGATATAGTATTTATTTTCTAAAAAACTTAATAATCTATATTAAAATCTATGTTGATAATTTATTTTTATATTAAATTGTCAATAAGATTATAAATATCCTAAAATTATTTTGCTATACAGTATTGTTAATTAATTTTTTATTGAATTTATCAAATCCTAAAAGATGCTAAGAAAATTAAATATCTTATAAATTATAGTTGTCGTTTTAATATGATTTAAAATCTGTGTGAAGAATATGCAAATCTATCGCATAATCTTAATTGATAATTGGGGGGAAAACAAATTTACTAATGGAATAGGCATTTATTTTTATTTTTGAAATAAATTTTATTCATCTGAAAACTTAACACAAAAGTTTTTAAATTTATCATCAAATGCAATATAGAGAAATTTCTTTAACTTTTTCAATAAAGAAATATAATCTTAAAAACATATTCTGCTTGCATAACCAAACAGAAAATTATATTTCAAGAAAAATTGATTGTCAAATCATTTAAAATATTTATTTGATACAGCACAAAAAGGCAGTATAAAAGTCACTTTATTTCTTATGATAAGAGAATTATTTCTGCTGTTACAATAATAATTATTCAGACCATTTCATTAAAATATTCAAAAAATTTATAAGTTAATTTTTATACTTCTTAATAAAATGGCTGATGATGGTTATTTGTAACATTCAAAACATTTCCTATTTAAAAAATTTAAAAAATGAATTTTTTTATATCATTTAAAATGCCATGTCAGATATTTTAAACAGAAAATTATCTAAAGTATTAAAAATCACAAGCATGCATCTATAACACATACAAATATTTTTCCTATAAATCTGTTCTATAGGACTCCTCAATATCATTAAACTTCAAGCTAGCAAATTTAATATTAAGAATTTAATCTAAATATATGTTTAAAAGAATTACAAAAAAATCAGTTATCCAACAGGATTATACTGTACTTACTATATAAAGATTATAGTTTAATAGAGACATTATAAATTATTTAAAATTATTCTAAAAGTGAATGGTGTTCCAAAATACAGTATAAATACAATGAAAGGAGACTTCTAATTATGCCACAAGTTTATTCTATGTAACTACATAACAGATAGCAAGTGGAATCTACTACATACACAGTATATATAAAAAGAAATAGGGACTTAAAATAATTATTCAAACATTAAACATTTTATATATTGATTCATCTAACTCTATATATATAACTCTATATATATATATATGTTAGTTTAAATAATAATAATTATTATACATATAACATAACAGTCGAAATCAGTTTGAAAATAAATTCTGTTCTGTTAATAATAATAAATTTTTGCCATTTTGGTCATTTTAAAATTCTATAAAAAATTGAACAAAACTGAACTGAACGAAGCAAAAAAAAACTACACTTAAATTTTTATTTAAATTAATTTTATTTATTAAATAATGTCTTTGTCTTTAATATTGTTTTTAGATATATAAAATTTCTCGATCACTCCCGTTATACTATCATAAGAATAAATCGATAGGCATACATTATATTGTATAGCATACAAATTCAATTAAAAAAAAAAATTAGCACTATTTATATACATATAGTGGGAAAAACCCCAAATATTACGAAATACCTTGTAATTCATCATAAAAATAAAAAATATTGGCACCATTTATAAAATTTTAAATTCATTAAATCACATATGGTCAAATACAAAATATATTAATATTTTATTTATAATATATCTATCGTTAATTTTAATTACTATTATTCTTTAAAATAACCTTTTATCAGATATTTATTTCTGAATTCCAATGAAATCAAACATTAAGAAAATGTGTTTCCCCTTTGAATTCGAAACAACTATAGAGGGCGTATTATGATTTTACAAGATAATAGAAACTTCTCTGAATTTTCCGGATATTTATAAGACGATTATTCATAGATTTCCAGCAGCGAATTAATAAAATATAATTATTTAGAATTTATTTCATATGATATTTTAATTGTTACTATTAAATATGGTTGATAAATATTTATAATAAAACTTTTTCGAATTTGTTTTTTCATAATACAAAACTTAATTTTAAATTATAAAATTATGAATGGCTAAAATTCATTTCATTTTTCATAGAAAATTTTTTGACATGTAATACTAGTTAATGTAAGTAAAACAATAATTTTAATTAATAGTTATATATGAAAACATTATCGATTATAATCAAATATGACGGAAAAATTAATAGTAATTACATAGAATGCTATCTATTTTTCTTCAATTGAAAATTATAATATTTGACTTTTACATTCTGTTTCGAAATTGTTGAAAATATGAATTTTTTACTCTCCCGTGTTAATTTAACAATATTTTCTAAAATATCGGTGTTTCCAAGATAATAATTTAAAGGAAAACAATTCTGTTAAACGCATAGCTAAACGGGATCGATATATTAGAAAGGGGTAAATACAATATATCCTCTTTCGATATCAAAACCATTATTATATTTTATCCTATATAAAAGATCATATATAAATAACGAAATCTGTGCAGAAAATACAATAAATTTTTGTTAGGTAATTGAGAAAAATGTAAATAGGAAGAAAAAATTCATTGGAAATTTAATGACAACACTACGTGCCGTAATCGTGGATATAATAGAATGATCATTAATTTTTGTAATTCCAAAATTAGGATAATAAATGAGAAAGTGCGAAATAAACTCATTTACGTTTTTTTATATTCTTTATATCTGCAAAATATTGTTATCCGAAGCAATAATTCATTTTTTTCAAAAATTGCTTTTCGTGTTTTATTCCTTTTCGTAAGACTATTGAAAGATTCGATCAGAACGAAAATAGGGGCAAATTAAACCTCGATGAATACGAGAAAGTTAATATTTGGACATCTGAAAACGATTGACTGGCAAGAAGTCAACCGTTTTCAGATGCCCAAATACTGTGCCAACAGTTAGATATTTTTATCATTTATTAAATAAACACGCGAATTTTTCTATTTTTATATCTAATATGGTAAACAACAATTAGAATTTGAAATAACAAATTAATTAAGATCAATGAATCGATCACGTGTAAACCCGATATTAGGGAGACCGGGGATGATTGTAACACTAATTATTTCACACTATGAAAATTTCATTTTCAGAATAACAAGTAAGTCATTATAAAGATCATTTATTAATTTCTTTGCCAGTTCAAAATTAATTTTATTCGATTAAAATTTATAAACGATGTCAAAAGTTACAACCTTCCCCTCTGTATAGGTAAGTTGTAATATTGTGTGAGATAGGATTGTAACATTACAAAATTTTATTGACCATAGAGCCTATGTCCAAGTTTTTTTGAATTCAAATTTTAGGATAGATCCTAATAAGTTTCAATTTAATCCTCTGCTGAATAATCAGAATTACAATTGTGCTATATCCGTGCCAAATTTGAACCCAGCGGTTAGAGCAGGGAATTTCTATTACTCACTTATTCATGCTACGATCATACATACAGTATATTAGATAAATAAAATCCATAAATTGAATCCGAAATAGTTACTATTGACGTAAATAAGATTTTAATACATTATTAATACTTTGCGTTAACTTATCATTCTGATGTCTTAATTGTCTTATTTATATAATTTTAAAAGAAGTCATATCATTGAGAATGGCTTTTATGACATACATTTTAATTAACTGAGCATCTTTAATTAATCATCCCAAAATAGCGCATTTTTGGAAAATAAGTAGTTTTTTTATATAAATTCTAAATTTTATTATTGAAATGGAAGGACGCCAAAATCGTTGTCAAGACATACTCGTTTTATGCCTCTTATTACCAATGGAGTTAATGACTTGAAATAAGGTCAGGGTCAGGGATACAGATGACGATCTCACCACGAGTAGTCGTCCACAGCCGTTGTAGGGTCGGCCATTCAGTGAAAAAGGGGGTTCAACCTTCAGATGATATGCGATTCGCTTGTCATCTGGCAGCTGAATCCTTTTCTTCAATTATTTAAAACTTCAATTTTAATAAATTTTTCAAAATTTTCTATTGGGTTTCTGAGAGGTTCATATGGTATTGATATTTTTGCAAAATATCAATACCATATGAGCCTCTCAGAAACCAAATTGATTAGCTCCTTTTTTTTTTAATTTCTCAATTTTAGCACTAAAGCACATCAATAAATTTCTCAATTTTAGCACTAAAGCACTAATGCAAATCAAAGATCGTTGATGCAAACATGAAAACATATGCTTGGGTACTAAAATTGAGAAATTTACAAAAAATGGAATTAAATCAATTTGGTTTCCGATAGGCTCAGATGATGATTAAATTTTGACTAGTAAAATTATAAAAATTAAAAAAGGATACGTTTGATGTATATTCTATGTACTTATATAATAATACTTTCAATGCTAGTTTGATTAATAGTAAAAAATACAATAACTGAATGGTTTGGCTATTTTCTAGGTTATAATTCACAGTATGTCACTGTAGGGAAATGCTACTTGCTGTATAAGTGCCTGATAAGTGCACATTGTGTCTGCTGATTGGCTACAGACGAAACTACTTTTTACCAAAGAAGTTATTCGGTCTAGAATAATTAGCAAGCATATTTAGCATGTGTGCAGCAGTATTTGTAAAACAGCGAACACAAGAAAGTGATGAAGAAATATATCATTCGAACAGATTTTGAATGGAGTGTTATGAGTCGGAATTGGAGAACCTGATATAGGTCAAAACCTCCAAAAAAGAGAATAGTTATGTTTTAGTCTAAACAGCACTGGTTTAGAAGATTGTAACAAACTGTTCATTTGTTATTTACATCCGTAAGTAAATATTGAATATTTTTAGTTTTATCTCTATGATTAGACTGTCAAAACGTGTTGATATAAATTTAATTTAGGTGAAAAATATTGATTATACATACTACCTTTAATATATCTATTTATATATTATATCTTTAATTTTATAGTTTATAAATTTATATATTATTAGAACAGCATTTAACAAATCATTATGGTAATTCAAATGAATCTCTAGTATGCGGCCAGTAGTTCCCCGTTTTTATCCAATTTGTTTATTGCGTATCGTTGCGTACAAAGGCAACATGTCGGGGGTGGCAGACATTATATTATGCCGAATACTAGTCAGTGTAACGTTTTAAATGAATATAATTATCTTTTCTTTCAAAAATCAAGTAAAATTTATTCTAATTCAATAATTGGCATTACAAATGCTGTAACTAATTTGAAATATGGAATCACATTAATAGAAAGATTCTATAAAATAAAAGATTTTATCAATAGCTAACGTTATAACTAAAGTTTTTCAATTGATTAATATTAATCTTTCATGTCGACAAATACTGTATATAGAATTTTTAAATTTCTAATTCCGCCATCTTGTAAGGACACCACGTGAATACTTCAAGTTTAATAAGTAGGCTATATACCTTGGACTAAAAGAACAATGTTCTAAAATTTGAATGCTCTGCTATGTTTGGTCCTTCAAATATTTGGCACTCTGACCAACAACAGCAGAAAAAGTAAATTACAAAATATAATAGTTATAAAATAAATCGAAAATCTATTCAAATAACGATATCTATTCATATATATATACAGTATATATGATCAAAGTGAAATCTTATTGAAACTTCGCCCCTCTGTCTCGTTCGCGAATGGCCTTTGATCCTGGTTCCGTGGTTTAGCTTCCCTTTCGATCGGTGCAAATTTTGTCTTGGTTTGTAATTATTGCAATCCTACCATCCCATGTTTTTCAAGTTTTAATGCATGAAATAAACTATTTAAATTATATATACGAAGGTATATACGGAAATCGGGGCCACCGAGAGAGATTTTCGGGCCCGTGACACAGCGGCGTAGGGAGCATAACTGGCGCCAGGGGTACGATACTTTTTTGGCGCCCCCGGAAAACATAATATATAGAATATACTCGTAATAAGAATTTGGTTACCCTCTGCGAGTGGCGCCCGGAGTATGATAGATCCCCTTGCCCCCTCGCTACGCCACTGCCGTGACAAGTCCGGCCCCCACTTTGGTTTAATGAAAAAGTCATATAAAACGTTAAACATAATCGGCACACAATTTTTTGGCCTCATCTCGCTGGTCAGATGAGACCAAAAAAATTTAAAAACCTTCGATGAAAAAATTTAAAAATTCTCTTTTTATTTGTATGATATAAATCATATCATACAAATAAAAAGAGAATTTTTAAATTTTTTCATCGAAGGTTTTTAAATTTTTTTGGTCTCATCTGACCAGCGAAATGAGGCCAAAAATTTTAAAAATTTCGATGAGGGATGAATAAAAATTTTAAAACCGTTCAGAGTCGCCGAGAGAGGGTGACATCCGCGTCATTTTTTCACGAGCCCGTCATCGAAAAGGGCCCGACCTTCGGGCTTTGACGGGTCATATAACGTGTCTGATAGTTCGTAGCCCGCCGCTAGAGGGCACTGTCTATCACCCAAACAAGCACCCAAAGCAGTCGTGCCAAAATAACTATTTTATTTATAACATGGTATGTAATATATTGAATTTTGAATTTACTGTATACTTTTTCAAATAAACAATGTTTTATATGGCTTTTTTATTAAACCAAACTGATGCTTTTTTTTAAGTGGGGCCCGGAACACAGACTTGTCACGGGCCCGAAAATTTCTCTCGGCGGCCCTGCTCTTAGTTAACCCTAGCTGTAAAAACTTCGATCATCGAATTTGACCTTGACTTTAGTTGAAAGAACTATACATATTTCAATTAATATTTTCGTTCTAATAATCGGAATCTCTGAGCAAGAAATGTTTCGCATATGCCCAATAACTGTATGCACTGTTCCAGGGCCGCCGAGAGAAATTTTCGGGTCTGTGACAAGTCTATGATCTGGACCCCACTTAAAATGCATCACTTTGGTTTAATAAAAAAAAAACCATATAAAATATTAAGCATTTGTTTAAAAAAGGCAAACAATAAATTCAAAATTCCATACATTACATGCTGTTATATAAATTTTATAAAAAAGTTTATTTTGGTACGACTGCTTATGTGCTCTGTCGGCAGTCTGCAAACTATCGGACACGTTATGTGACACTTCATACCCGAAGGTCGGCCCTCTTCGATGCCGGGCCCGAGACAAAAGTCACGGATGTCACCCCCTCTCGGCGGCCCTGACTAAGAGCAATACCACATAAAACGGATCTCAATAGAGAATTTACTACCATTTTCGATTTGATGTTTGATTTAAAAACATCTATAATCAGATTAATTAAATTAAAATATTTAATCTTTATAATTAATTTTAGCATTTATAAAGAAATTTGATAATTTATTTAAAAAATTAATTTTATTTAATTTTTTTGTTTTTATTATATGTTTGATTATTCTTTTATCAAACGTTTAATTAAGTTCTAAAAAGGCCTGTTCGGTTAAGTTTTGAAAAGAACTGTTAAAAGTAGTCCGTAAAAGGACTTTACTATGGCATGCCATGCCAAAAGTGTATTTCCAACAGGTGTTGACAATTTAACTGGCATATTTACCATTTCCAGGTTAATTAATAAATATTATTAATTAATATTAAGCATTAAGCATTGTCTATTGTTTTGCTTCCTTCAGTTACAATTCTTTTAATTTTCGATACAGAAACATTAGTAGCGAGTGAAGTTTCATTGAAAATGTCAATTCGCATAGATTTCTGCCTTCCAAAATACTTATATGTTTAAAATAACATTTCTAGCTTGACTGCGTAACGTTTCTCCTCGTTTAGAAGCAACTGTATCCGCCATTACTGCTAAATTACTAAAAGACGATCTTGAGGAGGATGATTTCATTCGTTATATTTAATTTTAAGTGATTAGAGATTTATTATTCAATACCAAAGCCATGAAATATAAAGTATTAATTTGGCAATTTTTAAAAGATAACAAACATTTCAAATTATTAGTGAAAGTAAAAAATAAACTGCTATTAAATGAACGTAACAGAAACTGACTATTCTATTGGTTGGATTGACCTTTGCAAACCATAAGCTCTACCATATAAGGTAGTCCATCTTTAGTTGAAAAGAGTATACAATAGTAAGATGTAATCAATTTATTACCATATTTGGGACTTTTTTTATAATTAAGCAATGTGAGAATGTGAGTAATGAGGATTAACAATTATTTTAATATACTAAACACGAGAAGGTAAAACAAGGGAAAGGAAACAATAGTAGAATGAAAGCATTATTTTTATCCATAGATGTGTGTTTTATCACGTGATAGTAGCCAAACGTAATGGCGACTATTCCGGACATAACTGAAAGTGAAGGCTCCAAATCCATGCATGAAATCTTATATTTTGAAAATGGCATGAGATTGACCTATTGTTCTTATCGAGAGTATATCTATATGCATGAAGATCTTTCAATTATTATATTATCACTTTTGTCGTGATTTGAGAAATCTACAAGCTCAGCTTACCATATCTCTATACCGATTGAATGATACACAATCTTTCATAGCAATTTTCTTCGATATATTTTATTAATTTTTTTTTCTTTTTGAATTTACTAAAATGGATGAATAATCACTATGCAAAATCATTTTTAGAGACATACTACCCATCATTTAGGCAGTTTAGTGGCATGGGACAGGTAAAACTGAACTTATATCGAGAAATCTAAGCTGTTAATAAATTCAATGTTGGACAAAATTTTCTGAAAATATACAACACAAATACAAAAAAAAAAAAAATAGGTATATATTTATCGACAGGCGGCACTATAATTCAACGGTCGCGACGCGTGAAAAAGTTAAATAAGCCCAACGTTGTAAGAAACAAAGTGAAATCGTACCATTTTGATTTTTAGTAATAAATCTTACCTGTTTAGTTAGAAACAGCTTTTCTGAAATCTTAAACAATCAAATCACAAAAATATATATTCTACTTTCAAAAATGCAAATTGGAGAACATAATTCATTCATAGTTAATAACTAATAGGAATAAACAAAAGGTGATCGTATAAACGTGTCGTTATCCAATCGTTCAAAAGTAAAATGAATTTACCACCACTTCTGTTAATAATAAAGGATTGCCAGATGTGTTATATAGATATTGTCCCTATTTGATTATTTGGCTTGTATTTTAAAATGTCATCTCGTTTAATTACAAAATTCGGAAAAAATATAATTCTTTTATTAAATTAAAATTTAATTTAAAATTAAAATTATATAAATATAATTTATTTTTATAAAACTCGAAAAAATAAAATCTTTGCCCTTTTTTTATAATAGATGTCGCCACTTACCATTCAGAGTTAAACCACGTGGTTAAACTACTAGCAACAGTATCACGTGACCTTCTTACCGCCATTTGCAAAGAACCCTGTTTCGTTGTATTATCAGCGCATCCTAAGCGCTAGCGCGCACGGACGGTTTTTTGACCGCTTAACCGCGGCGGAATTTAGCCGCTTTTATGTATCACATAGATTTCAATGTTTATGTATCATTGTAGTTTATGTATTATTAGAAGCGAGCGGACGGTTTTTTGGCCGCCCGTCCGCTCGTTTCCATTGAAATCTACAGTGACTCTCATGGTTATTCGTACGAATAGTGAAATCTTTATTTATCCGTAATTAAAAATATATAAAAGTAATTCATCGTGTTTATTTTATTATTAATAATTTATTTATCCTGTCAAAAGGAAATTTAGAAAAAATTAGCTTAAAAAATGGCATAAATTAATTTATAAAAAATATTTAAAGGAAACATCGCAGCATTTTAGCTCTCATAGTTATTCGTACAGTGATGTTATTTGTAACTAATTAATACAGCTAGTATTTTGTTGGATATCCGTTCTGCTGAATAATGCTCTTAAGTCTCTTTGGCATGATTGTACCAACTTTTCACAATATTCGACTGAAATTTTATTCCATTCATCTACTAATATTCGTTTCAGTTCATTTTTATAAGTAATATTATGTTTTCTGATACCACTTTCCAAATATTGCCAGAGATTTTCAATAGGATTGATATCCGGTGATTGGGGAGGTGTATCCAATACCTTTGGACAATTATAAAGCAGCCACTCTCGACGATGTATGATTTGTATTTAGGATCGTTATCCTGGTAAAACAAAAATTGATCTAAAATTCCCATTTTTTCCGCACTTTGTTTCAAATTTTGCATCAAAATGGTAAGATAGCCATGCTTATCCATCGTAGTTTCTATAAAATGCAGATTTCCGACAGCATGCGCAGACATAGCACCCCATACCATTACTGAGCCTCCTCCATACTTTAATGTAGGACAGAGATTTTCTTTAGACAATTCCTGATTTGGTTTTCTCCAAACCATAATTCTTCCATTGGATCCAAAAATATTAAATTTGCTTTCGTCAACAAAAATTACATTTTTCAAAAAGTCAAATGTTAATCAGGAATTGGCTAAAGAAAATCTCTGTCCTACATTAAAGTATGGAGGAGGCTCAGTAATGGTATGGGGTGCTATGTCTGCGCATGCTGTCGGAAATCTGCATTTTATAGAAACTACGATGGATAAGCATGGCTATCTTACCATTTTGATGCAAAATTTGAAACAAAGTGCGGAAAAAATGGGAATTTTAGATCAATTTTTGTTTTACCAGGATAACGATCCTAAATACAAATCATACATCGTCGAGAGTGGCTGCTTTATAATTGTCCAAAGGTATTGGATACACCTCCCCAATCACCGGATATCAATCCTATTGAAAATCTCTGGCAATATTTGGAAAGTGGTATCAGAAAACATAATATTACTTATAAAAATGAACTGAAACGAATATTAGTAGATGAATGGAATAAAATTTCAGTCGAATATTGTGAAAAGTTGGTACAATCAATGCCAAAGAGACTTAAGAGCATTATTCAGCAGAACGGATATCCAACAAAATACTAGCTGTATTAATTAGTTACAAATAACATCACTGTACGAATAACTATGAGAGCTAAAATGCTGCGATGTTTCCTTTAAATATTTTTTATAAATTAATTTATGCCATTTTTTAAGCTAATTTTTTCTAAATTTCCTTTTGACAGGATAAATAAATTATTAATAATAAAATAAACACGATGAATTACTTTTATATATTTTTAATTACGGATAAATAAAGATTTCACTATTCGTACGAATAACCATGAGAGTCACTGTATGTGATTCTTAAAAGCGGCTAAATTCCCGCCGCGGTTAAGCGGTCGATAAACCGACCGTGCGCGTTAGCCCTAAATAGTCAATTGAGTGTAAATATCGTAACTTTTTATCGATATCACGGACTATTGTGCAGTGGAATGCAAAGATAAATCGAAAGAACGAAAGAGAGATTAATTTCGAAAATTAATATACTAAAAAAAATAAATGAAAAATATAATCGAACATGGATAAACAGGTGCAATCCCTGATCAAAGTGTATTTTCAATAAATGTTTCTGTCGATAGTTTTTAATGAAACTTCTTATAGATTTTAAATTTAATTATGTAATTTAGGTATGTATAATTTACTCTCGATTAAACAAATTATTGATTATGTATTGTATAAATATATCCCAGTGGTATATCCGTAATGAAAAATTCTTTATAAAACATAAAGAATTTATATCAATGAACTAAGTATTTTGGCTAAAAAAGCCAAAAATACTTAGTTCATTGATTTAAAGCGTATGGATCTGTAAAGATTGTTTTCTAATATTATATTCACTATTTTTATTATGAAATAAAAGATTTTTGTATATATGTTACCGCAAAGTATGAAATACAGGCATTGTATAGAATGCCTGGCGTGGCATTGTATAGAATGCCTAGGCAATATATAGAATGCCTGGCATTTTAACGCAAAGTATGAAACGATTAATATTATATATACTTTGCCTAGGCATTGTATATAATGCCTAGACATTATATAGAATGACTGATACTATTTAGGCAAAGTATAAAATTCTTCCGCTCAGTGCCGGATCAAAGCCGATTGGATCGATTGCACCAATCTGGCCCCCCATTGAGGCAAAATGAAACAATGAAGAGACTAATAAACGAACAATAATTTTTAATAATGTTTAAATTTACTATAATAGATGGGCATTTACACCCCAGCCTTCGAACATCTAATTTTTAAAAGATCCTCAAAAAGAAAAATTTTTTTTTTTGGAAAAATTGAATATAAATGAATTGATTTTATCTCATCTCTTGGAACAGTAGTATTGAAGTAGATGAAACTCGCATTTTTAACGTAAATAGAAGACCGGAAGATCTTAGCCATAGGAAACAAGTTATTATACTATAAATGGAATTTGCAGAATAACAAGTGAGTATTTTTTTAAATGATGTGATTTTCAACAAGTGAATCATTAATTCTGTTCTTATCAGGAATATTATTGAAGGTTCTACTGTTATTATTGATAATTGATGAAGATATAGGCAATCGTAATAATTAGTTTAAAAACATTTTAAGATATCATTCAAAAAACTTCAGATTTTGATTTTTTCCTGGAAAAATATGCAGACAATTTTAAAATGTTCAGCTCACTTAAAAAATATTCCTAAAACCTGCTCAAAATACTATCATCAGATAAATAGTTTTTATTTTTATTTTTGAGAGACAATGAATCAATTATATTTTGCACCCTGTTTGAACAAAATTATTTACATTTTTAAAATTCCTTTTAATTTTCATAAATAAGTATTAATTTAACATCTTTTGGTTTATTTTCATATATTGATTTAATTTGTCCAAAATGAAAATCTCTCCATTATGATATAATAAAAAATCATCATCAAGCACCTTCCCATTTCTATATGGGGTCGCTGTTTTTGATGAGCTTTCTCCATTGCGTTCTGTCCTTTTGTCCATTCCCTTCTGAGACCCTTTGATCTCAGATCGTCATCCACGATGTCTTGCCACCTTCTCTTGGGTCGTCCTCTTTTCCTCCTTCCTTCAACTTTTATGTTCATAAGTCTTTTGCCCGTGTAGTCCTCATCTCTTCTCATTAAATGGCCAAACCATCTTAATCTACTTTCTTGGATTTTACTTGCAATATCCGTAACCTTCACTGTCCCTTGGATGTGTTCATTTCTAATCCTGTCTGCTCGTGTCACTCCGCACATCCATCTTAACATTCTCATTTCTGCCACCTTCATCCTTTGTAAATTGGATTTCTTAAGGGGGAGTGCTTCCGTTCCATACAGCATTGCTGGTCTCACCACTGTCCTGTATACTTTGCCCTTTAGACGCACAGGGATCTTCTTATCACATAGGACTCCAGAGACTTCTTTCCAATTTTTCCAACCTGCCTGTATTCTGTTATTCACTTCTCTACCTGTCTCGCTCAATTCATCCACAATCGAACCAAGGTATCTGAAGTGGTCTGTTTTCCTAACTGTTGTTTCCATTAGCTTCAGCTCCTCATTTTCCTGGGTCCCTATGTTGCAGGCCAAATATTCTGTCTTGCTTCTGCTGATTTTCAGTCCTCTGTCTTCTAAAGCTTTCCTCCAATTCTCCAGCTTTTCTTCGACCTCTGCTCTAGATCTTGCGCATAAAACTACATCATCTGCATATAGCATGTTCCAAGGTGCTTCTTCCCTGACCTTTTCTGATAGGACATCTATCACTGTGTTGAACAGATAAGGGCTCAGTGCCGAGCCCTGATGGAGACCCAC
>AYEL01089989.1:0-148998 GCA_000484575.1 Olivierus martensii | reverse complement strand
CCAACTAATATATAGATATAATAATAATAATAATAATAATAATAATAATAACCCCTCCTGAATCCTACTAAGCTGCCACAAAGTGGTGAAGGGGTGTACGTGGGCGGAATAGGCGATGCAAGCAGAAATCTTTTTCTAGTAGGGTAACCCTGGCTAGAAGGCTATTCCATTATGCTTAGATAAATTCTAGCAGTGTTCCCAGCTTAACCAAAACAGCAATGGTGAAAGCAGCACCAACCCAAACCTGGCTACTGCAATACACATACCCACAGTAAGAAACGGGTCACCACATCAGAGCCCAACCAACCAAAGTGTTTTCCTGGAAACTCAACCAGAGACCACTAAGGCTAGAAAAACACGCCAACGTATGAAATGGGCCACAGACATGACCGAATTCATCATGCGTACATACTAAACAATTACAAAATTAGAAACCGACATTACAGGGTATAGAAAGGAACTCTATGACAAATTTACAAGCAGATACTCAAATATCACAGTTATAGAACGACCCATAGCAGATCAAAGAAGAACTATCATCCACAGAAACCTCATACCACACAGTACAAAGCATTAAAACTCAGGTAGCACAACAAATATCACAACATGAAATCGATTCACATGCGCAAATAGAACACAAAGTGGAACAGACACCAGATGTAACTTCCATTGACGACAACACACGCCCATTAACAACACTGACGCAGACTTAATAAATAAATTCACTGATACACTCCAGGAAACACTAACCAAATTCACAGGTACGGATCCTACGCAACCTCCACAACTCACAACAGTCGAACAATGTATTACATTGTATGAACACACACATTCTACCAAAACTTATTAATGCTGACAACACTCATAGAATTAGACACACTTATTTATTCAGATGCTGTCACTGTCACTACACACCTAGATCTTAAAACATTCACAAATAAACTGGGCACAAATAAACACCACAACTTAAAACCTGCCTGGCAAAAATGACTCGAAAAACAAACAATCGAAATCAGAAGCTCAATCACTCAATATACAAAAAACAACACATCTGCAATACTTATGAAAACTATTAGAAAGATTTTCAAAAAACTTAAAACACACACACATAAAACAACACACACATTAAAGAATACATAGACACACTAAAACAGAAACTTGCACTAAAATCACAATGCCTGAAATACACACACATTAAAGAATACATAGACACACTAAAACAGAAACTTGCAGGAAAATCACAACGCTTGAAACGATCAGCCTAGCACGTAAAAATCAGCCTAGCACGTAAACAAGACAACACATTATTCACAGAAAAGATATTATACAGAAACAGTGAAATACCAATCAGAATACCAATTCAAAACAGTGAAATACCAATCACAACAATCATTCACTAGCTTCTGGTCTGCCCTGCGGGCAGTCCCAGTTACACACAACCAAAAAGCCAGCTGGATCGCAGAAGAGGAGATACGCACACTAAACGTACCCGAAATGCACTTTACCACCATCACTGCTGAAGAACTCACAAACACAATAAAATGCACACACAGCTGGAAAACCCTGGTGTAGACGGCATCCAGAATTTCTGGTACAAACATTTTACCTGTCTTATGACACACTAGCCAAACAACTCACACGTCTCATACACGAACCAAAAGGTGGGGTTTCTTACACAGGGCATCACTTTCAAGAAACCCAAGAGCACAAACACCGGAAACCCATCACAATACAGACCAATCACATGTCTACCAACACTATACAAAATTTTAACATCTTGTATCATCAACAAAATATACACACACATCGAAGAAAACAACATTCTCACAGAATAACAGAAAGGCTGCAGTAAAAATCACATGGGAAGCAAAGAGCAGCTGATAATCGACACAACATTACTAAAACAAGTACACAGATAACACAGACACTTACACGCAGCTTACATAGATTACAAAAAGGCAGATTAGCATACACATTCATGGCTCATACAGATACTGTAACTATATAAAATCAACACCACATACATCACATTCCTACGCAATATAATGCAATACTGGAAAACAATACTACGCGTTACCATAAATAAAAATCACGTAATCACATGAACCCATACACATTAGACGTGGTATTTTACAGGGCGATTCCTTGAGCCCACTCTGGTTTTGCCTCGCCCTAAATCCACTCTCCAACAAATTGAACACATCGCATTGTGACTACAACATTAGACAAAACCGAATAACACACTACACACACTCACAATTTTTTTACACGGACGACATTAAACTGTACACCTCAACACAAACACAATTATAACAGCTGTTACAAATCACGCACACATATTCAAAAGACATATGCATGGCGGGCCTAGACAAATGCAAAACACTCCACATTGAAAAGGGAGTCCTAAAGCATAGAGGCTTCACTCTCGAAAACGGAAACACTATCGAATCCATGGAAGAAGATTAGGTGTGCAAGTATTTGGGATTCCAGCAAGCCAGACTCACAAAAGAGAAGAAAACTAAACACACACTGTCAAAACTGTACATCAACAGTTGATGGTGTACAGTTTTGACAGTGGGTGTTTAGTTTTCTTCTCTTCTGTGAGTCTGGCTTGCTGGAATCCCAAATACTTGCACACCTCATCTTCTTCCAGTTTGGGACAGTTGATTTAAATAACATTCTCAAAACACATCTGAATGGAAAAAACACAGTGAAATCAACTCAAAACATATCTGAATGGAAGAAACACAGTGAAAGCCATCAACACAATCGCCATACCTGTACTGACCTACTCCTTTGAAGTGACACAGACAGAACTAGAATCACTCCGAAGAAAAACACGAATAATACTTATAAAATACCAGTACCATCACCCGAAATCTGCAATAAAACGAACTACTCTCCCACGCAAGAAAGAAGAACGTGGCCTTATTGAAATCTCACATTTACACGACAAATCTATAATTTGAAAGAGTTCTTCCATAAAAAACAACATACATCATAACTACACAAAGCTATTTTCTTGACAGATAGAAACATAACAGCATTTAATCTTCAGAACGACACTCGAACACTGCACACAACACTGCAAATAGACAACACTGCACACATACAAGAAAAGAAAACATTCTGCTGTAGAAAGAAACTCCATGGCAAACACCCACACTCCCACGTTTGACACTTTAGCGGCAATGAAGTGTTCAGAAACACTTCATTGACGCTAAAGCGTCAAACAGCTGGATCTATCAACGGATCTATTTACTGAAACAGAAGGATTTATAATAGCAATACAAGACCAGTAACACGAAAAACTACAGAAAATACATACTAAAAGACAGCACATTAACATAATGTAGGAAATGCCATATACACCCGAAACTATTCAAGACATTACATCTGGTTGCAAGCTACTTGCACAAACAGATTTCCTGCACAGACACAACCAAGTTGCAAACATAATACACCAAAAGATTGAACCAAACACAAATTAATAAACACACTCACACCATATTACAAATACATATCAGATACAATCCTAGAAAACTCGACACAATACAAATACATACCTGACACAATCTTAGAAAACTCAACACACAAGATGATGTATTACGACAGAACAATCCTAACAGACAAAACCATACACCACTGTATTACGACAGAACAAACCTAACAGACAAAACCATATACCACAACCAATTATGACAGAACAATCATAACAGACAAAACCATACATCGCAATAGACGCGCACTCTCATAGACAAACAAAACAAAGTTACCTACATTATAGACATCTCATTCATAGACAAACAAAACAAAGTTACCTACATTATAGACATCTCTATACTACAAGCAAAACAAAGTTACCTACATTATAGACATCTCAATACCAGACATACAACATCCAGGATGCATTCATCCAAGAATACACAGAACTCTCACAAGAAATTAAGCGTCTCTGGGGAATGCAGAAGGTAGTTATAGTACCCATCATTCTCTCCTCTACAGGAATACACAGAACTCTCTCAAGAAATTAAGCGTCTCTGGGGAATGCAAAAAAATACCAGATACACATAACATCCAGGATGCATTCACCCAAAAAATTAGCACATGCAGAACTCTCACAAGAAATTAAACGTCTCTGGGGAATGCAAAAGGTAGCCACAGAACCCTTCATTCTCTCCTCCATATGAGTAATCCCTCATACATTACAGAAAAGCCTCAAAACATTAGATCTACATCCCAAGATATACATAACAACAAAACTTCACTACTGAATACATGGCAACATAGTAAGAAAGTTTCTCAGCACTGATACAGACAGTTAGTTAATACACAATTAAGTTTCACAAGTTTCACATGTGTTGATTCGAGTCCGACATGGCGCTTTGCCCCGGAGTTACTCCTGTCTACACATTGCTTACCACGAATAATAATACAGATAATTAGAAAATAAATATAACATGAATCGAAAACAAATAGTACAGAACAAAACTAACGAAAGTACAAACTTAAAACCTAATCCTAACTTTAACGGGGCTTTATTATAATTTAACGCGCGGGAGACAGACAGTCCCATGAACATACTCATGAGAGAGAATCTTTTTTCTTCTTATATTTTCTTTAGTTTTTTTTCCAAATAACATTTTCTTTAATTTCTTGAACTGAAGACAAAAATACTGACGAACACAAAGACAATGACATTCATTCGACCACGGACATAATTGAAGATGAGAAGTGAAGAAGGGATGAGCTGAGCCACAGCCAGAGCCAGCTAGCTAGCCAGAGCCCAAGCAACACTCTATACAAACTGTTAAAAATCCTTTCTTTTTGTCTCCTCTTATTTTAAATTTTCCAATAATGTCAAACTGAAGAGAAGGTTCAAAACGAAACTAAACTCTTCATTTGACAAGGGAATTTCTAGCATCTCATTGTGAAGAAAACTGTCAAAATAAAATTATGCTTATTTACTTTAACCAGGATCCATGATCTCGAGTAACTGGAACCCTCAGTTTGTTTCTCTCTCAGGTATATTTTATGAGTTTATCTGACAAGTCTAACATTCCATTTCCCTCTCTCGATCAAAAAGTTATTCAAAAATAATAAAGTTTTCCCGGTTAATTTCGTTAGCTTTACAATACAAATGAAGTTATTACATTTAATCCGTACAATTAATTTAGTAAAAAAAAGTTTTTATAGTTTCCGGCACGAGAGTAGAGATGGAAAAATATTAATAAATTTATTATTATTATTATTATTATTATTATTATTTTCGACTTGGTTAACTCTCCTGAAAACGTGAAGATGTATTAAACTGGTGAATGCCTTAAATCTCTTTTCACACTTTTCACTAGCAATCTATTATCTCTCGTTTCTTGCGAATAACATCAGTAATTTAGGTAATTTTCGTGAAATATTTTAGTATATATATGTTGTTATAAGAAAGCAAACTGTGAAGGAAAATAATTTGATATTCTAGAGAATCTAAACAAATAATTTATTAAAATATATTCTATATAAACATGTAGATCGATTGGTAAACTTTTCTTAACGTAAATATAGGCCTAAAAATAATTTTTCTAGAGAAATTTATTTTAACAAAATTGATTTTTCGATAAATTTCAGTTTAGAAAATTTTCCTAATACTAAAAGTTAATGACTTTTTAATCCGATAAACTGCATTCAAAGTTTTGATTGATAAATTTCTTTGCTTTAGTTTTAGATAAAACTTTCCATTTTTTTTTTCTTTTCCTTTTATTAATTAAAGAATTTTTATGTTCGAGTGTAGAAGACCTCCTCTACTTTTATTAATGTTAATATGCAAATGTAATTTAAAAAAAATTAATTTTAAGTAGAATATATTGCAAACTGGTAGCTCTAAAACTGTAGTTTGCCTTGAGGAATGGTTAAAATATGTTCGCATTTAAACAGCGATATGACTTTCTATGATTATATATTAAAGATATATAATCTTGTTTAATCTTTATCAATCAATGAATTAACAAGTAACTGTATGCATGTTTACATAATGACAAGGATGTACAATTTTTATAGATATGTAGGCCTACTAGATGTATGCAATGTTAGAATTTTCGCTGATACTACTTATAATTATCATGTTTTCTATATTTTCTTACTGAAATAAGTGTGTAGACAAATTTTTAGTCTCATCATTTATTAATTATCCTTTAATTTCCATAACTGGAAACATCTAAAAGCTTGTTTCCAGTAAGACATAAATATACATTTTTTTTTAATTATTAGCAGGATATCAAAGATCGACACGAAATTGCTAGTATAATAACAGATGTTTATGAAATTTTTTAGCTTAAAATTATACATTTAATCCTATTTTAGAACAAACATCTCCAATCTACTTATTTGCTACTGCAGTAGGTCTTATAACTCCGTCGCCTGTCAAAATATCAATAAGTTAGAATCAGTTTTCTCTATCATTAACGAGACTCGTTGCCTTCGATCGATAAAGTCACAAGCTGTATTAACCAACTGTTCATTGACTTAGACTGTTAAATCATGAGTTATGCTTCTAGAAAATGATATTTCTTACTATTGTCGATCATGCGGTACAATCGGTTAAAATAATTAACCGTAGATTAACAGATAAGGAATCTTGGCTTGTGTAACTACTATAGGCTATATAGAAGTCAATAGATAAAATTAGAGAGTTTCCAGTGACCGTGATGAGGCCTGGCACAGAACGTGCCAGAAAGAGAATAGAATTTCCCAAACTGCTGTCACAGAGTGCGCTATGCCCGTTAAGTAGTTCATCCATAATTAACAGAAGTACAAGCACAGTTCTCAGTAGCTCTAATACTGTTGGTTGTCCGTTCCCTTGCAGAGTGATTATCTGCACTCCATGTATGTCCAAGCAATTGACTTCATTGACCAATACACAAAAATTATTTACTAACTTAGATTGGCAAGATTGCTTTCGGAAGAGATATCAAAACTTCTACCGTGTTACCAAACTTTACTTCTTTTTTTTATCGTCGAAAAAAACAATTTTTGTGATTTAGGGAATGTCTTTGTGGCGTAGCGAACTAAATATAATAAAAAAGGAAGGAAAAAAAAAATAATAATAATAATGCAGCTTTTTTTTATCGTCGAAAAAAACAATTTTTGTGATTTAGGGAATGTCTTTGTGGCGTAGAACTAAATATAATAAAAAAGGAAGGAAAAAAAATAATAATAATAATGCAGTTTTTTTTTTCTTATATTTTTAATTTTTATTGCTTTTTTTCGGATTTCAAGATGAAAATTTAGCAGATCCGTGGGCGTATCTTGATGGTTTTTAATGACAATTACAGTTTTTATTCGTGCGATTTTTCAACCAACAAAAAAAAAATCGTCAACCGCGTTTAGTTGTCACTTCGCTCCTTTTAATTGCCCAAAATTAGGCAATAAAGCCGTGGCCGCTAGTAATAAATGAAACCGGTTATTACGTCCGGGTCAGAGGTCATCGGAATATATTCGGTTAATGAGATGGTTCCTGCTATATTCATAGCCCATTAATCATCGGTTAAAGATTCCCTTGCAGTTATGTGAATTGCCGGTTCTAAACATGGATCTGTTGTCGACTGTATTTGAGTTTAACCGTTTTCTTACTTTATTTTTCTTCTCTCCATGTTGCTCTTTTTTTTTCTGTTTGCGAATTATTTTATCTGCCTTGTTGCTCGGTCTCTTGCCGAAAAGCTTTTTATGGCATGTTTTAATAAACATCTTTAAAGTTTTTGAATTTTTTAAGCGGAGAGGCAGAGGCCTTCCTCCAGGTGCATTACCTATTCCGTGAATCGCCTTTTTTCCGGCAACCTTGTCTCTAGGTGAGGAAATTTAAAATTTCAACATACGCTGGTCGTAAATCAATTTCCAACGGTTCTCTGCTGCAGATATTAGAATGGATCCGTGAGTTACGACAGCCCGACGGTTCAAAAGCTATCCCTGGGGAAGGACGGCCAAGGGCTGGCCGTTCGGATAACGGGGGCCACAACGTTGTCGTACATCAATGATGAGTGGAAATGCGACGTTTTTATCTCGGAGGAAAAAGTAAAACAGAGAACACAGAACGCCACCTGGGTATAATTAAGCTCTAGTACGGTTTTAGGTTTTGTCCGGTCGAGTCGTTATCGGTTGTGCAGACTTTCGACCCCTGTGCGGACGGCATCACATTCGAGAGTCGATGCCATGAGCTGTAACTGTCCAAACGGGTGAGTTCTACGACGTTGTTAAAGGGCGATATATGAAATGTTGCACCGTATCGCCCACTACTCGCGATTAGCGATCAAATTCTAAGATTTCTTTCGCAGATTAAACCTGGATTTTTACAATCTAACCATAAAACCGCGTAGATTAAACGCGATTAGTATCGAAATTAAAATAATTCTTTATTATTATTTTTATATATATGTTTTTTTTTCCTTCCAGGCGATCAGGTGTACAACTCCAAATTGTTCCTGTGATTGTTTTACGCCTGGCAAGTCGCAATTGAGAACGTGTGATACATGTAAACACGGCTGGGTATCGCATGGTGAGTACCGTTTTAAATATTCTTTTGAACCAAACATATATTTTTCTAGCCATTAAGTTACAATTTTATTATTATAATTAAATAATTACGCAAATTTCATCCATTTAATCGAGATTAATTAACATTCATTAACTATAATTGACACCATATTAAAGAAATCAGCAGTCGACATTGTTACGTCAACTACAATCGATTTTTACGTAACAATATCGCGTTAATAATAGACATCGTATAAGAATATCTGTAATAGACATTATTACGTAGATCTAAGATCGATTTTTACGTAACAATATTGTTTTTTTTTACATTAAATGAAATAGACATCGTACAAGAAAATTTGTAATAGACGTTGTTACGTCATCTATGATCGATTTTTACGTAATAATATCGCGTTAATAATTGACATCATATAAGAATATCTGTATTAGATATTATTACGTAGATCTAAAATCGATTTTTACGTAACAATATTGTTTTTTTACATTAATTGTAATAAACATTGTACATGAAAATTTGTAATAAACATTGTTACGTAAACTACGATTGATTTTTACGTAACAATATTGTTTTTCGCGATTAAAATCTTCATCTTGATAAATGAAGAGGCAGATTTTAATCGCAATTACCTATTCCAGTAAAAGATTAAAACTCGAGTCGCGCCGTAGAGAGTTTGTTTTTATACTACACGAAAAATTAATTGCACTTATATCTATTCATATATTAATGGATTATTATTTTCAAACCGAAAGCAGCAGGTTGGCCCGATACCCTCCTCGGAAGGCGGTTCTGCGGTTGCCGACCTAATAATCTAATAATTACAGTCAATCATCGGCTCATCATTAAATAGAGATTAGGTTGCAGACTGCATTGCTTAGCATTGTGATGCTGGCGAACTAATTCACGCCGAGTGAAGATGTAGTTAACGAATTAAGCTTAATAGAACCGTTTTAGAAAGGGAGAAATGGGCCCTTTTTTTTTGCTGAAGTGGAAAGTCGTGCCGTTCGGAAAAGAAGTCAAGCGCTTCGTAAACAGCTTAACGATTGGGCGTTTTTGGTCGTAATTTACATATTTACTTTCCTGGGTAGAGCAATAATTGTTGGACATGACACCAACCGGAATGAAATGCGACAAGATAATGCCTATAAATAACGCCACTCATAAAAAAAAAAGAAGCTGTTGCCCGCCGACCAGATATCGCTTGTGTGCACCCGGCATCACTCGCCTCCATCCTATCACTCACTATGCTTCGGGTCCCGTTGTCATTAGACTCGTCTTCTCGCCCGATCTCTCCGGTGCCTAGTTAACATTACGGAACGTTTTTCACTTGCGAGTGCTCGGACCGAGAAATGTTCGTGACTTTCGGCATTCATTTCTGTGAGCCATTTGTCAAGGAACCGGTTAAAAATCCTCCGGTGTGAGATTATGTCGGGGGAGACCATTGCCAGGCAGAAATTTTTCAAAATAGCCATTTACATTATATTTATCATGCATCTCCAAATGTCCCTTTTAGGTGTGTGTGGGGAGAATCTAGGGGAAATAATGGCGGCCATGTTGTGCGCGCTACCCACTGCCCCTTCCCTCCTGTGATTCATGGAGGACGTTTTTTCGCTATCTCTTCGAGCTCGCGCTCTGAAGATGTGTATCTCCCTTGTGAACAATTTGACAAGGCATTTCGGAATACAGATTTATTGGTACCGTGTGCAAATCAATTTTTTATGCAACGGTGTGGGCCGGAAAAATTGACAGCGGCGGAAACTTCTCGAACGCGTCCATCCAGTCCCAGTAGGTTATACAAGCGTTCACCGGAATAGGGGAAGAAAGACGGTAAGTGGTAAGGATGGAAGAAAATAGATGCCAGGCTCTGCTCTAGACAGCTGAAAAGAAGTTGCATCTAATGATCTGGGCTTGTGCCTGGCGAGCTCCCGCTTTCTACCACCACCGCCGCGCTAAGTGAGACTATAACAATGAACCATGCTAATATTTGCTTCCCATTGCCTTAAATAAGCTTAAAAACCTCGCACCAATTGATTTTAGACATGACGCTAACAGATTTATTCATCGATCCGCGTTATAAACCTATTGCACTGTTTTTCCACTCGTCCTATCATTTTCTTTTTTTGCATGGTTATGTTCTACCTATTGTTTTCCTAATGGACCGTTATGAAAAATTTCCCATAGTTATAATGATGCCGTTTCTTACTTAAAAAGACATTCTCCACACGGTTTAATTACCACAGGTTTCTACTGTTTTAGAACTTGTTAGATTGTTTTTAAGGGCAGATAAATGAACTCGTTTCTTCTTTTGTAAGAGAGCGCGACGAGCTAACAATGAGTTGGACCCAATATCGGAGAATTTTCCAGGAACGAAGCATTGCTAGTCACACAGCCCTCTCTCTAAACGGTGATGTGAATGAAGTTCTGCCAGATGGCGAGAGCACAGAGGTCGGAAATACTCAGAAATGATGAATACGGGAATTACTAAGCGCCATCCTCCGAGACAATCCTGTAAGATTTGAATCACGGCTGACGGACTATTACACAAAACACGTTTTTTTTTGTTTTTTTTCTTTCTTTTTCTTTTGAAAATCTGTCTTGGAACACTTTCTGCGGGTAAGAAAAACAATCATTCCACACAATAAAATCCACACTTCTGTTCATCCAGATCCTTTTCTCATTCCCAGCTGTAATAGAATGTTTGTAGTGATTGATATCTAGCAATAAGCTATCGATTGACCGGGGCAATTTTGTCAGCCTCCCCAATAATGTGACGTTGGCAGAAAACAGACCTCTCCTTCCGTCATTTCTTCTTTTCTAAAAAGCTATTGGATCTAATAGCAAATTTTTTATATACGAAAAAAAAACCGCAGTTTCTCCAACTTATTACTGAGATCAGAAATCGTAAATAAGGTAACAAACTTCTTTAATTAATAAACATTACACCTGGAGAAATTTAGATCAAGGTGGGTAATATGACGTCGCAATATGGCCGAAATAATTCTTCTCTACAGTCTTCAGATTTGCATGGCGGAGGAAACAAAAAAATTCCCATTTTAAATCATAGGAACCGAAATAAAAAAAATGTATTCAAATAGTATTCAAATGGAAACATTACAATTTATTTGCAAAAATGTAATTCATTAAAAAAACGGAAGGAATGAGAAAAATATCGTTTTCAAACATTTTGCCTCTTTTTTTTTTTCCTCTTCCAGGATATAAGAGGAAACGTTACTTATAATGAAATTATAAATATTTGGATTTAATTACGTTTCTCGTTTAATTTTATTAGTCGATGATATATTTAAAAAATATTAACGATTAAATTTTTATCGCTTCATTTAGTAAAATTAAGCAGAATAATGTTACCTTAAATTTTTGTCCATTTTCGAAGGTTTTTCTCCCTTTGGTCTTATTAAATGGCCTGAGATTTATTGATTGTGGGATTCCAAGATAAATATAGCTTAGAAACTTATTAGTTAGGTCTACATAGATGTGTCAGTTTTGAACTTTTTCTCGCTCTCTTCCTCTAGGCGCATTATATCTCAAAAAAAAGTTTGGAGAAAGTTTCTTATAATTTATATAAGCATTCTGCAACATTTTAGAAATCACCAAAGGGGGTGAGAATAATTCTATTCGAAAAACCCTGAATGATTAATATTAAAAAACGTGTGACGGTATTTAAAATTAATTTTCTACAGATGCCATTTTTCGGCTTTTTAATTATTAATTTTCACTGGGCAAAGTAGGCTACCGGACGGAATAAATCAATCTATCTGCAACTAAAAATCTGCACCAGTTTAGAAAAAAAAAAATGGTTAATCTTAGACCTTTAGAAAGAGCATTCGTATCTAACAATTAAATCTTTGTATTTAAACGAACTGATATCACGTAATGCATCAACAAAGCCATCTTTTATAACCGATCACGAATTAAGATTTTATCAGCAATAAATCATAAACATCTAAATTAACTTTCCCGATATTAATTAGATCCGAACGATAGAATTTAAAAAAATATATATATATAAAGAAGGGATGAATGGATAGAATATACATGTATCTGGCATTCGCTTCCATGCTAAATCTCTCTTCATAGGTTTATTGATCCTCTCAATTGTTCGTCGATACACCAACCAAAATCTCTTTCTCCCCTTTGGCATTTATGCCCATAGGCCTGTTTAGATATTTATTATATCACAGTTAATTCTAATTACGCCGTAATAAACAAGAGAGAAGAGAGAGAGAACTTAAAAGATTTATAGTCTTTGGACATAATGAGTTGGCTAATTATGCTTTTAAGCTATTACTTATTTAGCAGTTTAATGATTGATTTCGCATTGATACAAGACTCGTATCTCACGATAATCTTATTAATGTAAGGGTGATAATAGCATACATATATTTTAATACCAGCTTTTAATTAAAACAACGACAGCTAAGCTAGTTTTATTACTTATAACACAGTTTTTAAGCCTATAGGCCAAATATTTGGCATGTTTTTATCATCCCCGAGTTATTTATGGCCCGTTAATCCTGAGTTATTGTTTTCTTTTAACCATTATTTCTGCATTTAAATCTCAGAACGTTAGGAAAACTTCACAAGAATGACTTTGGTTTCTATTATCTGCGAACAGTATGAAGCTGTGCATTAAAGAAAAGAAAAAGAATTGAAGTAAGAAGTAGTAACCTCGAGGTTCTGATTAAAACGATTATTAAGTCGCATCATTTGTCATGGTCTGCGCTATTTAGTGCGTCCAGACGTGACACAAGCGCCTGCCCTATTGTACCTACGAGCTGTTTTAATTGTGTTAGGCGCGGTAGAGTGCGAGAAGAGAAAGTTGTCATGCACGACATGCCATTCGCATGCATTTCATATCACGTGATCCAATGTGGGTTGGTTTAGTAATTAGTCTTATCAAAGTTGTAGCGTTAGATAGTTGTTCATGTCCTAATCGCTAATTGACAACATAAATAATAGAGACAAGACGTTTACGCAACAATAAGAGAAAATTTGTTTATAATGATTTATTTGGTATGTGAGTATGCAAGACCTCGGGATACCTGACTTTTTAGAAATTTATTGACGGTATTCAAACAATTTTTATCATTTTATTAGTTGAAATTTTTATCTGTTACTCCATTTGTAGCATTCGAGATATTTGGTTGCGTTGCGATAGAATTTAGCTATAATTTTCGCAATGTAGGAGTATTTTCATGTTAATATATCAAAATTTGTTATGTTTTTTACAATTATTAGCACGATAGATCGTTTCCGACTTTCCAATCTAATTTTGTAAAGGAGTTCGTAAGTCGAAATTCGTTTTTCCGTAGAAATCAATGTTATAAGTGATATTACGGGAATTATTTAAAATTAACCATGTTAAGAAAGAGTAATGTAGTTCCGACTATCCAATCTAATTTTGTAAAGGAGTTCGTAAGTCGAAATTCGTTTTTCCGTAGGAATCAATGTTATAAGTGATATTACGGGGATTATTTAAAATTAACCATGTTAAGAAAGAGTAATGTAGTTTTTAAATTTGATAAGGTTAAGCAATTCAAAAGATTCGCCTTCCATACAGGAACCTCGTTTTATATAATCCACGCGTTTTACTTTTCATTGTTTAACATTTTATGTACACTATTTTCTCTTCACTATTATTTGTTTTCATCTAGATACAAGGCATTCAGAAGAACGATGTTTTCTCGTAAATCGGCAAAAGTCTGCTAAAGAATGTGAATCAGTTAAGTGAAAGTTCTTGCGGCAGAACTAAAGTAGTTCTGTCTGCGGAGTTTGGAGCAATCGATAACTCTCCGGGACAGATTCCTATTTTCCAAATTTGTTTTCACGGTAGCATACCGTCTAGAGGAGGCGTTGTTTGCGAGAGCCATTTGGTGCATATTTCACGCAGTCGCTTTATAACTAATTCACGTCTTTTGTTCCAACAGGCACTCTCTAAGCCCTGGGGCACATCGTCGACTTTCACTTAGCCGACCAGAGAAGGATCTGTGTGTTGAGTGGACGAATCAGCCAGTGATGTACTATGTGCTCTCTCTCCCCACGGCAACTAAGACGATAGTTCACTTTTGCACGTTTTCATCGCCACTTTCCTCTTTCTGTTCTGTGGACCGTGAACATGCGAGACTGCTGATGTCACGTTTCTGCCAACACGCTTAAAATGAAAGTAGCATTCTTCCTGTCCATCAATTAAGCAATGTTAAGTCAAAAAGATATGCGATATCAGTAGTGACTAATTGAAAATTCTGGTTGGAATTGGGATCGACAATAGGAAACCAGTACAGATAGATTAATAGTTATACATATATATAACTAATCCAGTAATAAAGGGAAATAACTTATCTTTATCTCATTTACATGTTGATTAAAGTTGGAGGACGGAGTATGGGCATCAGACCTATCTATACTCAATGAAGAGAGAGGGGACCAGGTGGTGCACGCAGAGTTCGTCCCTGTCACGTGATGCCATCTGCTGACAGTAAGCCTAAACAACTACCCTGTCCCCCACGTGTTGATTTCTCACACAGTCCCCTACCTGTCCGCAAGAGCTCAGTTGAACAACGAATCCGAGGAAATCATCCATATTCATCATTGCCGGCAACCATCCCTAGGCACATCCCCTGACAGGGACCACTTAGAAAGGGGAGGAGGGTTGATGTACTACGGCGATTGTCCCACGGCTTGTCATCCTCCAGCTGGACCCCGAATGACCTGGGTCAATCACGTGATGCATGAACGGTAACCGAACTTCGTTCCTGTCGGTGTCTCTTTTGGGAGGCCGTTTTTATAATATTTCGCTCATCCGGATGGGCATTTTATACTCTATTGTCATCCCCAGTAAACGACCTCTTTTTGACCCGATATGATGAAGTTACACTTGGTTGACATCGGTATGACCTTATGACATAAAAACGCTCGTTTCCATTGCTTCCACTCCTTTGCATTGCCACTGGGGCAGAAATTCTACACAAGGCATCACAATACATCTTTAACGTCAAAAACATGTAAGCAAATTTGTAATATAAAGGCAATCTTTCGCTAAATAACCGAGAGATAAAGATTATTTCTTTTATAAAACTGTTTTTAAAGATTAGAAACGTTCCCAGATGTTTTTGCTATTGAAAATTTATCTTAGGCCTGTAGGTAGGCATCTTATAAATCAAACTAAAAATTTTCTTCTTTAATATGCGACTAAATTTGTCATTCAGTATATTAAGATCGCCTAAAAGGTTTATTTTAAATAGCAGACTTTAAAAATCCGTCTGGTATCAAGTAAAGTCGTGATAGACAAGTCAAGACGGGTCTCAGTTCTGTGTCTGTTCTTCGACCACCGGGGAAGACGAACCTGCGAAATGTAAGGGTAAAGCTGGCACGACACACAAAGGTACCGCAGGATACCAATAGAGTCGCTATATAGATAGCAAACTTAACTGGAAACCAATAAAGTGGTCAGTCACAATCTGGAGTGGTGTCTGAGAACCATTTTCCGACAGATAAGTGACACGTGTGTTGTTAGCCAGCTTGTCCTCACAAAAGAGACCGACAAGCAGACATTGTCCTAACCATCAACTCATGACCTTCTGATGCACTGTTTACACAACTATATAGAGCGAATCTATCTCGTAAATTAATTCGCTTCCCGATAAAAATTTTTGCACTATTTAAAAGCATTAAAACCTTTCGCGATAGGATACAAATGCTGCATTAAAAAAAAAACTTCTTTTATTTATAGCGGTGTGTATACAGCTGTTAAATCAGTTTTTATTTAAATAATATCTATAAGTATAAAGGTAATATAATCTATTTGATAAATTTTTACTGTGAAGATTTATTGTGTAGCTCTCGAATGTCTCAGAGCTAATGAGAAAAATTATACTTATTAAAAATTTTTCTACCAGTCGTATCGCGTTACCTACTCGAATTGCTTTTAATCAAAGTTTAAAACGGAATTAAAAATCTATTTTATATTCGATAAATTATAATTTATTAAGTTAAAATTATTACACATTTATAGTTTATGAGGAAAAGTTATCTGTAACCGTTAGAAAATAAAATAAATTTGCGAAACTTAACTACGCCCGTTACACGACATGGTTTCTTTTCTGCTTTAATGCTAAACATAGCCTGCTCTTCATTATCCTCAAGGACTTCTTTTGATTCTAGAATTGCTCCTTTAGGCTTTTCATTATTACTTAATCAGATTATTATTACGTTAAAGTGGTTAATTACTTAATTATACGAAAGTACTCAAATGCGCCTTTTAATATTCCAGATATTTATATTACTGTAACCATTTTTTTTTATTTCTTTCCATTTTTAGAGTTGACTGACTATCAAAAGAAAGTTTTTAATTTTTAATCCACATAAATATATTCGAGTTTGTACCAATTAATCACTTTTTGGACTTATAAACATGAACTAAAATTTAAAAAAAAAATTCATGTTATAAACTTGAATGCTGCTCTTGATGATTTGGTTTCTAAAATCAATTTTTATGTTTTAAACTGATTAGAACAAAATTTTTAATTTTTCGCATAAAGAATACTGTTTAAGAAGTACAAAAAATATTAAAAAAATGATGATGATAAAACAAATCGAGTATAGATTAAGGAAAATAAATGTGCAATATTTGCCGCTATCTGATATAAAGATGATGATGGATAATACTGCATTAAGCTCAAGAAAATTTAATTTTTAAAAATGTTTTATCACTTTTGCACAGAAAGTACACAAAGTTTACCGTCTCTCTTAGATCAAAGATCGTTTATAAATTATTTCGCGAATTTTTATTAGAATATAATTAAAATATTGATAAGTTTAATTCATCTCATAAATGCCAACTTTAATTGAGTTAAACGATGAAACGTTTATAAAATTAATATTAAAAAAAATCCTGTGTATGCAAGACACGTGTTTAATGTTTTTTTAGCGAAAAATTAATTGAAAATATATAAAATATTAAATTAATACAACTGCTAGGTTATATAGATTAAAATCTATCAGCAGTTGTTGCATTATGTTCTAAATTTTTAACATTAAAATAACCTTAACATACATCAGCAGCGATCGTGATGTGTTTTCGAAATTTAGAAAACTGGAAACTGTTTAGAAAGAATATTAAAAAAATTTCTAATTTCGGTAGTTTAAAAAAGAAAAAAAAATGTTTTCTGGCACAGAATTTGACCGAAATTTTTGTTTTAAACTCACAAAAACTTCTTTAATTCATTCTGTTTAATAATTTTGTCTTCTAAAACATTAACAAAACGTTAATGAAACTCTTTAAAGATGGAAACATTGTAGCATAGCTTAAAAAATTATTCGAAGATTTTTTTATCCATTTGAAAATATTATAAATATTTTCAATCAGCAAATAATATTTATTTTAACAACATACCAGATATAAATATATGCACATAAACCCTCTTGTGTGGTTATTCCTTCATCATTTTCTCGATACAAAACAGTCTGTTCATCCAGGTCAACTCTTTGAAGAATTAAAAAATATTTTTCCTTATAATAAATACTTATTGAATCTGTCTATAATTATGTTCTGTAATATGTAGTGCTTCCTGTTTTCAGGTCGCCTTTTAACCATTTCAAATCCATTGATTATCCTGAAGAGGCCCTATCCTTTGTTCTCTGCCACTTCGTGATGTACCAAATTTTGTTCTCTAATTGTTAATTGACAAATTTTGAATGGTCACTGATTAAATCTAATTATATCGCATTAAAATATTTATACTGATGCATTTTATCTTATTTATATTGTATATAAAAATCAAAATTTCTTAATGTTTCTTACCATCTCCATAACGTTCATTAAGCTGTTGGTAGTATGGTTTAAACTCTCAGATTTTTTTGTTAGCACAGAAATAAATAAATAAACAGGAGGAAAATTAATGTTTACAGTATTTATCTCGAAAATTAAATATGGTTACTTATTGTCTATTTAATTTATATGCCTTTTCTAAGAAGATAAATTGATAGCTTTGTGCTTTGGAGTGGAGAATTTAAACTATTGGAGAAGCATCTTCCTTTCTTACTGATAGCCTATCGTTAGCTGACTGACTCTTCCATAAAATTCTCTTCTTATTCTGTCTGCTTCTTTTTTTTTATTTATTTTTTTTAATTATTATACTCTAATGGCCACTAACCTAGGATCTAACTTAATATTCCAGATGGCAATAAAAAGTTGAGAAAGAACCGAAAGAAATCATCAGTGCAGTAAACAAGAGAGTGTGCAATCTTTGCTATTATTCATCTTTTGTTCCATCCCAGATTGCTACCTTAAATAATCAGAGCATTGTTTCTTATCTCCGTTCATTCAATAAAGCAGTATCTTGACTCCAGATTACATTATTCTATATTAATCAAAGAAACTGCATTTTCGATATTTTTGAGTATTTATTTTATCGAAAACTTAAATTCCACCGCAGTAACTGAGACATTATTATTTTTTTATTTTTTTATCTTCATTATCCATGGAGAAAATTTCCGAAAACGTTAAACTTACCTAAACACCAAGTCTTTAGCGATGTAGTCATTAAATAAAATTTCTCCTTTTTTTTTTCTATTTTTAGTTAACAAAATGGGAAATTTTGAAAATATAAGATTTCTTAATTAATTGGTGATTTATGTTTATAAGATTTAAGATCAGTTATTGTTTATTTTTTATATTTCTTTACGCTTATTCGCTATTTACCTTTGGTAAATTCGTAAAACAGTATTCTGAATTTCAGATAAAGCAATTATTTGATAGGATTTTTAAAATGTTTTTCCGGGACCGGAGCAGTAATGATGTTCGAAATAATTGGTTTTGATAAAGAAGAGTTGACGATAACTGGTGTTTGTTCTTCTCGACAAATAATTGGTGCGTTCTGTGTAATATCCCTCAGTAAGATCAACTCTTGTGTGGGTGTAAATTGAGACGAACTGTAAAATACTACCCTCGATAAGATAAGGCGATTTTCTTTTCCCTTCACGCTTTGCTAAAGTTCTTCTCTTCTCCTCGGTAGAAGTGCTGTTTAATGCTTTGATTCTTTTATTTTTTGTAATTTTTAAGCTTTTTTGACTACTTGTTCATCTTCTTTTGTGGAAAAAATATATATATAGTGTATACAGCAAGCGATACGCATGTTGGGGTAAATTTTGTATAGAGTTGGGTAAAAAAATTTAATCAACTCATTAATTTGATTACATTTTTAATGATTGAACTTGTATTGTATTAAAATTGCATGTAGCATGCCTCCAGGATGTTTGTTTTTGTCAGGAAAATAGCATGCAACATAAAAGATAATATTATACACTAATGTGAGGTATAATAACATATGTGAGGTTTTTCAATGGCAGAAAACAATAGAATTAAAGTATAAAATGCGAAAGAAAAACGTCTCCCAAGTAAGTTTTTCAGTAGGAAGAATTGCTACTCTATCTCGTTAGTGACACAGAATAACAACAATAATAATAATCACGTCCCCTTTGCTAAATGTGAATTCATGTCGAAGAATTGGCAGCAGGGTCAAGACACTGTTGACAAAATTCAGCTAGGCGAAGCAGGTGGGAGAAATTGCTATGTTTTGACAGGAGGTTCCGGGTGGGGTTGGGAGGTTAGCTTAGGGACCACGTATCCACGAAACTCGACACCAGCACGTGTCGACACCCCGACCTGACTGAAGGGTTTCAGACTTCATTACGCTAACGTCCAAGTGTCTGCAACCATTATTGTCAAATTCTTTGTTATTGTACGACTTAGAATTGACGCGGCCACTTATTTTCGACACCATTTCTGTCGGTTTAAATATATTCCTCAAGAGAAAAAGTCGCACAAAAATATCTACTCAGAAAATGCCATACAAACAATTAAATAATAATTGCAACTTTCGTAAAAGCGAAATTTCCTAGCGTAGATTTTAATCGAAGAAAATTGATATTCTTGTTTCTCTTTGCAACATTTATTGATAAAATATAGTAGCGTAAGGCGAGTAAAAAGATGTTTTCATCTAAAAAAAAAACAACCTTTGTTCGGCCCACGTCTATCTAGTAAAATTTCCTAGACGGCAGCGTGAAAGTGATCAACATCAAACTAACATTATTCTTTATAGAATGTTTTCACTACCACTCCCATCAGAATACAAACTGCTTTTATATATCAAGGCTTACTAGCGGCGTTTTCAACATGGTCATACTTGACCTATGAACTCTAAAGTCATTTAATCTGCTTCTTTTATAAACGCCGATAGATGTTTTCCACTCCAGTCACGTGATATATTTAGAAATTCCAGAACCCGTAATGACAGACAAGTATGATTACCGTAGCGTTGTGTGTCACGCGTGGCGCACGTCGTGAAAGTGAACTGTCAGATAAAGGATGAAATATGACACCTGTTGGAAAGAGCGTGAGGGAGTGCCGGGCCCTTTCACGTTTCTCCAAAACCATTGTAGATGATGATAGAAACAACCTCCCCCTATCAAGATCTGTATCTGGATCGATACTCGTGTCTTTCTGGTTGACCTGCCATTCAAAACAACTCTTTTGGTCATAACTGACCTCATCAAAATAATCTTTCTGCATATCAGCCATAGATCTACAGTGGACTTACATACAAAAGTATTAAAACATGATGGAGATATTCCCCTAGGACATTTACTAGCTATAAATTGACTTCAGTGCCTGACTATTGGCAAACAGACCATTGACAACACTATTAAATAGATGTTATAAGAACTTTATTTTCACGCCATTTTTCGCTATTTATTTATACTTCTGCTTAGAATCAATTTATGCACCATTTGCAACGTATTTCCACCTGTTTAAAAATGGTGTTCATGTTTAAATCTATGCAAAAATCTCCCGGTAACGATGAGAAGATTAGATCTATCCCATTCTGGATTTTTATAATGCTTGTAAAACTGGCTCTGGTGAGATAGTCTTCTTTATTTATTTCGCCCAGTGATTCCAATTAGTGTTGCTGGTACCATCTACTTAAATGATAGATCAAGTATGCACACACTAATTAGTATTATCGGCTGTCAGCAAAACTCGACCATCATGCAACAAACGATCTTTGTCTTTATGTCATTCCTAATATGGTCGTTAGAAAAATAAACCCATAAATGGAACAGTAATCATCACACACAAAGAATGAAATTTTTGCATTAAAAACTAACTCGACTTCTACATCCCGAGGCATTTCTAAAATAATATATTAAATAATAAAGTATATATTCCAAAATTAATATATTGTAACGTATACATATTACAGTATATTAATTAAGTAGGGAAAAAAATCTTTTTTTTTTTTTTTTTTTATATATAGAACGTCAAACACGATTATAAAACGTTTTTTTTTTTTTTTTTTTTTATGTTAACATGGTATTATAAACTTTCGGTATTGGCAAACTGGTTATGGAAGCCTATTAAGGGAAAGTAAATTATGCGAAACAATATTTCATGAGGCAAAATCAGTTTTTATGGAAGTTAAGATCCTCAAATCTAATGCCAATGACCACCTTCTCACCTAACCCACAAGACAAGCAATGGCTTAACTTTCTATCATAACCTACAATAATGGTATGCCCTAATGAGTTTATTGACTGGTAGACGTAAGCCTACACACATGCAGAGTTCTCCCTGATTGTCTATCAACCCTCAGGCAAGAATAAGACTATGTACTGCTTTACAGCGGATCATATTTCATAAATGTGACCGGTGCTCTACTGTATACGATATGCCGGAACTTGTTCAATTCAGAGCCTCAGGTATTTAACCTCGCTTTTTAACTAGTTTTTCCAAATGAACTAGCCACAGGTAGAATATCCTGTTTAAGTGTAGTTTAATTAATTGATTCATTCTGTCTAATGGTTTATCGCACAAAACATCACTGTACTCGATGAATTTTTCTTTTACTGAAAATTGTGTAGATCTCTTAAGATAGACTATTCAGCTCGTTTTACAAATTATATATATATATTTTATAGTTAAGTTAATATTCTATTACTGTATTTTTGTTTGAATGTCTTTTCTTCTCTGCATCTTTACATCTAACCTATATTCCTTTTTTCTTATCCATATTTTATACTTAGGGTATATAAATTACATATAAATCCGTTTTAATTAATAAATTTTTGTTAATTATCAATGCAAATATTCTACCTTACGTTTTTGCTGAAACACAATTAAACTAGAAATATAGGCCTACTATAAATTGTCTCATAATTTTTTTTTTAATATTGAAAATGTTTCACGTATAATTTCAAATTAGAAATTATTAAAGTATATAGTCTTTTATGCTTTTTAACTTTCAACAGTTTCTAAACATATTTATTCACATTTATTTTCCATGCATTTTTATTCTTGTAATTTTTGTGCATTTAACTCTTCAAATAGTTTATGTACATTCTACTCCTTTAGTAATTTCTATTGCAATTTTACTCTTTTGTAGTTACTATATATTTTTACTCTTGTATTTTCTTACAAGAGTAAAAATATCTTCAAGTACTATTTGCATTTTTACTCTTGTATTTTTTGTATATTTTATCTTCAAGTAGTTTTTTTGCATTATTACTCCTGTATTTTCTGTATAATTTATCTTCAAGTAGTTTCTTTGCATTATTACTCCTGTATTTTCTGTATAATTTATCTTCAAGTAGTTTCTTTGCATTTTTACTCCTGTATTTTCTGTATATTTTATCTTCAAGTAGTTTTTTTGCATTTTTATTTCTGTATTTTCTGTATATTTTATCTTTAAGTAATTTCTTTGCATTTTTATCCTTGCGTTTTTGTATATTTTATCTTCAAGTACTTTCTTTGCGTTTTTGCTTTTATAGTTTCTATGCATTCTATTTTCAAATAATTTTTATAGATTCAATCATAACTAGTTTCCACGCATTTTTATTTACGAATAAATTTAATGATAATTTCTAGCATAAAAATTTCAAATTACAATATATCTATTATTAAAATACCATAAGTATATATACTAACATTAGCAAAGTAACTGCATTTTTAGCATGTCGTATATCTAACATCTACCCGATCTATTTGTATATATATATATACAAGAAATTCTAGTATTGCACTAATTTTGTATTTCTAGCGCAAAAATATTCTAGAATTCTATTACTTGATTTCTCTAGAACGTATTGTGCATGCTTGAAAATCAGTAGACAACAGAGCACAGCTAGAAAATCTAGTTCTAGCTGTGCGTAACGTGTTTTCTACCTGTAGGAAACACAACTATAAAAACCCTACTTGTTGTCCACAGTAAATCGTAATGGTTTTGGCATTAATGGAAACAGTTTTAAGAAGAGTAAAAAAAAAAAAAATACTTTTTCGATTTGTCTGCTGAGCTAAGGGGAGGAGAGGTCAATAAAAGAGTACATTCCTAGGGATAATTAAAATGTCGACTGGTTACAGAGACAAAGGCACCCTGAAGCCGAACCTAATGACTGTGGACCCTAACCGGTCCGGATATAACGGACATATATTCTGCGCCGTACCCTCCCACTCCGGACCTGCCTCCGCCTATTTTTCTCGTCGTACACAACTGTTCCGAGAAATCGTGGAGTCGCTTCAAGACAACCAATCCCTGTTCACCTTGGAGGATTTTTCTTTCATTCTCTACAGACACTTCGGTATTTCTATTGTCGGTATCAAACCAATTTGCTTAATTTCATGCCTATCTGTTAAGCCCTATTACTTGTGAGCATCTTCTATCCATCCCGACTGTCCAAAACTCTATTCATTAAAGATAATAATAATACGTTTAAAGGTTAATATTTAGTTAATACCGTGAAGAAGAAATGAAGTGTAAATTGAAATCTTATTCCCAGGCATATAATAAATTTGTCCATAATTGTCTGGGTGTATTTTCTTTCTAAATTTCTTCGTTTCGAATGGATAAATTGATAAGTAATCATTTTTTTTTTCTGTGCACATAATCGTCTTACTCGGAGAAACACTCGCGTATCCGGAGTGTTATCTTATTTAAATGCATCTTTGGAGTAATTAACCTAATTAGTTTGAATTTGAAAATTTATTGTAGTCTAATGTTTTAATCAGAGTAACATGTTAACAATCTCCTTTTAACTTAAATATGTATCTGTTGTAATAGAACTAATCCTATTGCAGTAGTCGCTTAATCTTAATTTATTGTTTGTAATTAAATTTGATAGTTTTGTGTTTGCAAATCGGGAATTTAGCCAGATAAAAATTAGATTAAAAATTTTGAATTCGGTTCTTAAAATCGATATTATTATTATTATTATTTTGATGGAAAATTAGATTAAAAATTTTGAATTCGGTTCTTAAAATCGATATTATTATTATTATTATTATTTTGATTGTTGCATTATAACGAATTAATTAATGATCGGTTTATTGCCCCTTTAAGGCAATTAATAATATGGAGTGATCCTTCAAGATAGTGTTCTGCCATGCAGTGGGGTTCGATAGGGTTGTATTGCAGCTTCTTCCTGGATTTTTTAGCCAATTTATGTTGCAGATTCTTCAAATTTGTGTTAAAATTCTGCATGGTGAATTAATGTGATATAAAGGCATAAAAATTAGCAGATAAGACATATGTGTTTTATTTTGCGCTTTTTTTATCGGTAGATGGTTGAGCATACTTTAACAATGAAGAGATTCTTATTGTTTAGATTGTGAAAGATAAAATATTAATTTGTTTTTTCCGAAATTTGATTTCTTTTTAATCGTTCGAATAATGTAGGGCCTACACGATTTGTTTAATGTAGTACACTCATCAAAATTTTCTTTGGTTGCTTGATACGTGTTCGAGTGTATTTTATTGAAAGACATTGCTAACAACTGGCTTTTTTTTTCTTCTTCGTTTTTCTTATCGCAAGTTAAAAGGGTAGGTCTGTGGTTCTGCTCACATGTCCGCCCCTCGTTATTTGTGTCAGCCTAAAGGTAGTCCTCCAACTCGCTGCATCTAATCACAACAGCCGCACTATGTCCATAGAAATGTCAAGGACATCGCCCCTCAATCCCGTAACGACTAAGTTGACATTGTGCAGGTGCGTCCTTAAAATTTCTCTCACCTGGAGAAAATGTCCTTGAACTCAAAATTGTGACCCTAGAAGGTCCATTTCTTTCTCACTGACCTACGCCTACATATAATAAGTTCGTTCCGTACTTCCTCCCCATTAATTAAGACAAGAAGATAATAATATCTGTCTTGGTAAATTCGTATTATTCGCAGATTTATTACCTACCCATTAAGAATAAACCCCCCTCAAAAAAAAACTGTCCAAGATATTACGTTTCTAATTTAAATCTCGGTGTGGTAGAGCGAATGGGTCTCTCGTAAAGAAGAAAAAATATGGGCATAAATCATCGTCTCACTTCAAAATTGTTATCCTGATGGGAAAACTAGTTATAAAGATTTGCTTCGATTTGTTTTAACGATACACAAAAGCAAAATATGAAACGTGTCTCACTGTATTATCCCGATCTGCAGCAGCTTAGTCTAACATGGAGCAGGTGTTGGGTAAGAAAGCAATTTGTTTCGCCTTGTCCGTATACTTATCTGAAGAGAAGAGAATTAGACCTACCCAACATGCTAAAACATTCCTTCGGAACAGTTCCACGACATTGGACCTGAGCTGAGAGATAAGTGCAGACACGTTGCTAAGATTAATAGCGAGCTTATTTGAAATTTTAAAAGACGACTAGAAGAAAGAAAAAGCTTCCGAAACGCTTGACGCTATCTAGTAGTGCGTTAATTTGGACGTCTGCCGCTGTCAGTGTTTCATGACGCAGAGCCTGACGGATTACCGACGCTGCGGATTATCCGGATTAACCCCTCCCCGTCCGCCGAAATTTGACGAGGCCACCTTGCTCCAAGTCTTGCCTAGCATAGGGACCTGTGTTGGGTGCATACTTAGATAAGAAGGAACCATACGTCGGGGTGAAATTTTACCCACTGACAGCTGTAATCTTCTTATTACAAACTTTAAATATTACACCGTTTATGGCGTCGTTATCGTTTCGCTTTCAGTGCGACGGAACGACGATGAACGAAATGGGAAATGTTTGAGTCCGATAATACTAGTCTCCATCTCACCTGGAATAATCAATCATGCACAGGCTACTGTAGTTACCAAACTAGTCCCTTTCACCTGAAAAAAAAAGAAGACCGACATTTAAACAGATTAATTCGTTTGGGATACTCTCTACCAAACAAAATTCTTAACGAGATCTTAATTAATTAATCTTCATTAAATTGATTAGCCGATTTTGCCATTTAGATTTTTTTTTATCGATGCAAAAACATGTGGAGTTTTATATTAATTTTTTAGAGCCTTTTAAATTTCGTACTTTAAGCACCAGAAGTTTTGCCAGTTTTGGGACTTCTTAGTCGAAATCTTCGCCTTAAAAATTAAGAACTGATACATATTTTTTCGTCTTATAAACGAATTGTAAGTGTTTCAGTACAAGCGAGTTGCATTAATTATAGATTATTGTTCATATTTTTTATAGGCCTACAGTATGAGGAGTATTTTTAATAATGTTGTATAAATTTTTTCCTGATATCAAGCGCGACTAGGCTACATCCTATTGTTTGTCTAGAGAAATTTCTTTTTAGTTTTCCGGATGCCCATAGACCTTTTAATAGTCTTTATCGGAAAACTTTTTCAGCAAGATATCATTTATTTCGACTTGGCGTTTGATAATATTTCACAATATCTTCCAAACTTTTTCGTCTTGGGACACGGGATAACATCAAATAGTCTAGCGCTACGGCCCTGATCGAATACTAACAGTTTGGCTTCGATACTGCTCTTTAATAAGTCGCAACTGTTGGCATCGCTTTCATGCAAAAACCAATCGATTGTACGTATTTAAGATTAAAAAAATCACTTTTAGACTTAATTAGACATGTCTAAGCGTGTCTAATATTGTCTAAAATTGTCTAAGCGTGTTTGAGACCAAAAGCCAAAGATGTGGCCTGAACTCAAGAAGAATGCGAACATAAACTAATCACATTACGTCGTCCCTCCTAGCAGTAAGTAATGGGGTGGACCTTAGCCACGTGTCCGTGACTATGAGTCCATAGAGGATTTTCCCTATCCTGACTTGACGAAATGAAATCGGGCGTCTGGTCAATAGGGATGCAGTACTCTGTCTGATAACACTAATGATGGTTACGTTATTTGTAGTTTACGCATCCCTGACGAGATTCCTTGGAGAAATAGGAGCTGTACTTAATTAATCAACTTTGCTTTCCTAACCCAAATCAAAAAAGATTTTGATTCGAATTAATTCCATCAATGTAAGCAACATTAGCAACTCGATAGTTAACACAGCTTAAAATACATTTTAAAAAGTGATTAATCTTTTAATAAAATATCATAAAAGGGTGATCAACAACTTTTGTTTTCCTTTTTATTTTCGTTAAATCTCTCGCTTTTTCTAAGTGCGTTTACAGGGTTTACGATACAAAAGTTTAACTGCTTATACAGAGGGAAACAAAATCAATAATGTCATTGATAGTCCCAGTGGTTCCTGTTCCTGAAGCATGGGCTCAGAGGGTTGGGGCAGGTGGCTGCAGCGGTCAGGACCAGCTGGGATTCGGCAGCTACCCAAATCCCTAGCAGCAGTAGTAACAGTGAATACAAAATGACAAAAGACAGTAGTTTTAGGCAGTCAGGCGATATCTCATGAGGTAGAAATAATTGGACATCCAAACAACCAAAACCCAACAAATTTAGTCCAAATACTTGCATTAAAACGATGTTTTCGGAAGCCCAATTGGTTTTTTTTTTATACAATGTCTAATTATTAACAGAAACTAGATCCCTATTCTTCTTCTGCTTAACGTGTTTCGGGATTTTATCCGTGTATATATAAAGCAGAAATCGCGAATATTTTAAAAGGAGAATTTACCAGGAATCTATCAGATGTTAATGAGGATTAAACTTGACAAAAACGAGACTATTTTTGTATATTTTATTTTTATATAAATATAGAAAAGCAGTAAATTGAAAAGAAGTCCTAAATCCCAAAAACACGAGCAATTAAACTTTTAACTACAATTTAAACTTCGTTAAACTGAGTAAATGGACTCTTTATGGAGATAAAACTTTTAACTCTATATAAAGTCATTAAGGCCGTTTTTTTTTAACTATAACTCTTGCATTAATTGGAGTAAAAGTCGCTTTATTTTTGGCTCACTGATAACTTTCTTTTCTTTCTTTGCAAACTCTTCCTAAACAAATTATCAATATAAAGAGCAATCTATGCAAATTCGAAAGATGGTTACAATATTTCGAATTTAAAGAAAAATTAAGTTTATGCCGAAAGTACGAGAGAAAGAGGACCTATACTGCTAATGACTTTCTTTGGAGGCAACAGTTTTTTTTTTTTTTTTTTTTTTTTCTTTCTTTTTTTGGCCATAACCTAAGTAAAATAATTTTTTTTTTTTTTTTCTATTTTTTCTTTCTTTTTTTGGCCATAACCTAAGTAAAATATAAAAGCGATGGATTTAAAAAGTTATTTTCGGATATGTTTTGATGACTGTCTTCCCTTAACTATGTAATTATTGATAGCACGTTTCGCTAAAGATGATGTCTCAAGATATCACAGTTGAAGCGGCTTAAGAGCTTTATGCAAATACATTGCCGGCTTAAAGCAAGATGGCTGTAATGGTTATGTAATGCATACCGATACATTCATTCAGCAAACATTTCGATCTCACTGAAATGATATTTTGAACGTCAGCCAAGCTGCAGATGGCGGTCTTTCCAACAGATATGCATTTTAATTTAGGGAAGGAGGAGCTTGTATAAAGTAGGAGAAAATGAGTTTAATGGGTGGTATCTGGTCGAAATCTTAGAAATTTTCTAACTCTACTGATAGAACGCAGATCGTGTTCCTTATGACTACCCAAAAAAGAAAATTCAATTGATAGGTCTATCCCCCCATAAAAAATGATCGAATCTTTCCTTTCGTACCACCTGAAATCGTTTTAAATTTAATTAAGGAAAGAATAGTGAGCGGATAAATTGAGACTTATATCAATCGGATTTAATTAAATTTTCCTATTTAAACTACAGTATATTGTAGATAAGAATATTATTGACAGTAGGAACTTGCCCGTTATAAAATGCAATCATCTTAAATTATATTCTGGCGATTAATATTGTAAAAATTATAAAATCTTTAAACGAAGCTAGTACAGTATAAAAACAGTGCTTAGGCCTGCTTTATATTCTTCACGATTATCTATACAAGTTTTAATCTATTATATGTTTATTAATCGTTAAAATAATTCGAAAAGTTCGATTAAAAGTCGACAAAAATCGCATCAAACGTAACTTGCGAATCTTGGCAATTTTGGTTTTTTTTTTTAAAGCTTCTGAAGTGGTTTTTGATGAAATCTCATGCTCAAGTTTAACCGAATTCATTGTTGCACCTGTGATCCTCCATCTGTTAACATCCATTTATTTATTAAAGCCAACAATTTCTTCAATAATTCATGTCTTGGAATGATTGTTTATTGGTGGGTTGCTTGTAAACTGTAAGCTAAACTCGTTGACTGGCAATGTCTTCTCAATTTAGATACTTACCATTATCTGGAAGTTCTAGAATGATTGTTTATTGGTGGGTTGCTTGTAAACTGTAAGCTAAACTCGTTGACTGGCAATGCCTTCTCAATTTAGATACTTACCATTATCTGGAAGTTCAAGAAAAAAAAAATAAAGAAAGCACTTTCTAGTTAAGAGCAAACAAAAAATATATTTTCAGACGAGATTTCACATAATATTTTATCTCTATTTAATTAAATTTTATGAAAGTAAAACATTATATTTGCGACTTTTTTCCACCATTGTGCGCTTTATCTGTTAACATAGCTTATACTTCGATTATGTGAACTTTTATTGTTAATTAATGTATAAAAATTTAATTTTTTTATTCATTTTAATCCTTCTCTTTGCCACACCAGTACAAAAAAAATATGCGGTATGTTTAAACAAACGTTATTTTCGTTATAATTATCACATACTTCGTAAACTAGAGCTTATAGTAAGCATCAAAAATAATTTAATTAAAATTCCTACTCCATTTTCTTCAGATGAAACTATATTTATCGCTTTAATTTTCTTTCATTTGATTAATCACGTTTTATATGATTTTTAAGGGGGGAAAATTAAGTTATAGTCCATTAATTGTAATAATTTGAATAAATAATCTGTGAAGGATTATTTAGAAATGATTTCCGTTCTAAAACAAATAAAAAAAGGTGTTTAAACTGCAGATATCCGTGTTTTAGTATGCAAAACAAGTGCAGAACATATAATGCATCTTAAAGATATTTAAACAGTGATAATCACGGTCGCGATATACTAAAACATGTTTCTGTTCGGCATAATATCTAACGAAGCAAATTATAATAATTTTTTTAAGCGTGGTCGAACTGCAGGTCTAGATGAAGAAACTTTTTTCTGCTTTTTTTTTTTTTTTAAGAAGCTGTTAGTGGGGATTTAATCCCGCCTGGAGGCATTCGTTCTAGTTTACACCCAAGTCGTTTAGCCTTAACGCTTAGTGATCCTTCCGAGTCGTATTTTGGGGGTTAGGCTAACTTTCTGGAGGGGATTAAGGCATCGATCTCATATCCTGAGTCAGCAACCAAGGGAACGAGAATTAATATTTAAAAAATGCAAAACTATGCGCGCTCTGGAGTTTTTAGCAGCTGCTTCGTCGATAGGTCTCGTTTCCTCTTAAGTGGTCTCGGCATGGGCGAGTTTTTCCGCCCCATCAACTTTAATGAAATAAAATTCATTATAAAACTGCGGGGGAAGAAAGAGAAAATTTGTTTCTTCCCTCCCATCCCCAATGACTCTCGCGCTTCTTTTTTAAATTCTCTTTCCTTTCCCCACCACCTTCGTTCGAAAAACATTCGATCTTTCCCTCTTGGTCCAATTCCCTTTCCCCCTTCCCCTTGGTGATGAACCAACGGGTCCCACACAGTGTTCCGTTGCAAGTTATAGACGTTTAATTTTTCCCAGTCGCCTGCTCATGGCTCCGCCAACCTGATGGATCTTTGGGTTTCCAATAAGCACCCTGAGTGCAATCGAGCTTGTCTGTTTCTGTATCATTGCCCTTATACTCAAACAGTTCAAATTTTATACACCTAATTTTAAACAAGAGTCATTTTTTGATAAATTGTCATCAACAGATGTTTCAACTCCAACAGTTGCAGCCATTCAAGACACGCCACTTCCAAAAATAAAAACCATAATTTTAAAACAATATATAATTTTTTTTTCTTCTTTATTTCTCCAGTTTCTCTAACGTTTATCGATCAATTTTTACTGCATTTCGACTTCTTTTATCTAAACTAAAATAGGCTATTATAAATTATTGTATCGCTACTCTGGAGTACCACTCGCACTTTTGAACTTCTGAAAGAGTTAATTAACGAATCTGATAAATTTAAAAGTCGTAGAGTGTATTAATTATTAATTTTTTTAGACGTTTATAACGGTTTTTTTTTATTTTTTAAAATATATATATATATAGTAACTTTTTAAACTGTTCGGAGTATTTACTAAAACGTAAATTAGGTAAGAAACGAATTAATTAATTTTGACACAACTGAAGAGGAATCTTCAGGAAGAATTCTGATTTTAGCCTTTTTTTTTTTTTTCTAGGAAATAATAAATTATATGTTTATGTTTTATATATTTACTGGATTTATAATTCTTCATTGATTAATAAAGGATAATATTATCGAAACTTTATTATAATTTTTTTTTTGTTTTGGTCAGAAATTAAAAATTATAATCATTATTTATCGAATATAAATATCATAATTAAGAAAATTTCAGTGGATGGCAATAGAAAATGTTATATTAAAAAATTTAAGGAATGAATTAAGCAAAAAATAAGGTAGGAAAAGTATGAATGAAAGATCGATCATAAAACAGGCAAAATTTTCTACATTTTTTAAATTAGATTTCTAAGAAATTTAAATATTTTGATGAAATTTAATGTTTCAGATTTTATTTTATACGAATTATGAATTTTTTTTTTTTCCATTCGAAAATTCAATTTTTGAAGATTTACTAAACTACTATCTTACTAGTTAGCATTTTCGCGATTATTAGACTTAAACATCTCATATTTTACAACAGCAGTTTTCAACCAGTGGTACTCGTATCACTGATGGTACAAGTACCACCGGTACACTCACAAGTGACTAGTGGTACGCGTGTAACGACTTCCTGTTTGTATACCAGGTATATTTCTATTGGTGGTACTGAAATTTTTGAGTTTGGTGATACGCATTTACGAAAAGGTTGAGAAATTCTGTTTTAGAAGATAACAACTGACTATTGCTTCAGTTTAATCCATTTTTCATGAAAAAAAAAATAATAATAATAATAAACTGCAAAAATGATGCAGAATTTGTAGAAAATTTAAGATCAAATCTGCTACTTACTTCATACAGTAACCATTGACTGTAAAGATATCTTACAATTCTTTAAAAGACAAATTGCGACTTTTCATATTTTAATGACAAATTTTTAATTTATTTTAAAAATTATTTTACATATTTAGTGTTATAAATTTGTTGAATAGAATCATCATTAAATTTTTAGCCATTGGCAACACTACAAGACGATTCTAGAGATGCTGTTAACAATATTAATAACTTATATCGTAGATAAATTCATCTGCTAATAATTTCTTCGTGTAAGACCGATACAAATTCTAATCTAGCTTTTTATTATCATCAATAAAAATTCTCCATCGAAAAATAAAAAAAATTAATAAAGAAATTTTAATATTAATTTTCCCGTCCAGGAAAAAAAAATATATATATATATTTATTATTAAATTAAATTGATTATGGACAATTTAAACATTATCAGCATTACTTTTCCGATGATTTAGACAGTATATATCATTCCACACAATCAAATGGAAATCTCGTTACATTAAAAATATAATCAACTCTTAGAATTCGTATTAAAAAGTGATGAGATATATATAAATAGATAACCGTCTGCTATTTTGTATAATTTTCTTTTCTAAAAATCGATTTTCCGGTTTATTAAAACATCCCGATTTCTACAGATTTTTATATTATTTAATTTCCGTTAAACGTTTACTCTATTATCCATTCCGCAATGGCATTTTTCCGTATTTAAACGACGATTTCTGTTCTCAAAAAATTGAAGAAAGATAAAAAAAAAAAATCGCAATGGCATTTTTCCGTATTTAAACGACGATTTCTGTTCTCAAAAAATTGAAGAAAGATTAAAAAAAAAATATATATAATTTTTTCCTCGCTTGTTGCAATGTCGAATATTATTTTATTCTTCTAATAAATGCGGTCATTATTGTTTTATTTTTATTTTTTTTTAGTGTATTCTATTAGATCTCTTTGCTCACATTTCAGACTCGGACCCCCTCTCTACGTCGACGTACATAAGATATCGTGTGGAAGGGGGGTAAAAAAAAGTATAGAAGCTTGGCGTAATCAGCCATTTTAACCCTCCCAGGGATTGTTGGGTGTGAGAAGGCATTTAAATTGGATGGATTTAGCGATTCACACAAGCTGAGCCGCATACCAATCAACCCTGATTCGTACAAATTTTACCATCTCTTGTCATTTGCAAGGAAGACAAAACGTTCGAGACTTTAGTTATAAAAAACGGTCCCCCTCTCTATCCAAACACATGAAAAAGTATGTCGACTTGTCCCATCAGTGGCGACCCAATTTTTTTTTTTATTTCGACGTATTTTAATCAGCAAATATGCCTCGGTATACGAGCTAGACACGTATCTGCGATATTCGCCATTCAATCCTTGTGTGTGTGTATGTGTGAGGAGTGTAACCGCCGCAGGATATGATCTCCACCTTAATGTCCTGCTGAGCCTTCTGGATTGACTGTGTTTATTTTTATCCAAATGGATTGCATATTCACGATTGTCAGCAATCATTTTAATGCGGTATTTTAATAACTAATGTAATCAAGACGAAGGAAAAAAAAAATCACGGTGAAAAGTTAATTAACGTGCATTTTTCAAACCCCGTTGCGTTTTGATTGATAAATAAAAATTAAATATAAATATAATAATAATAAATATATCGCTAATAAGTTATATTCTCTCTCTAAAAGGATTAAAGAGATTAAGATCTTCGTTTCACGTAAAGAATTGACAATGAGCAATTTATGACAATGGCATGCAGAAGATAATCATATAATGTTGAAGTCGTCAACCTGAATGATATGCAGTGGATAAAAAAAGCTCGTCAAACTTTCATATATACACACACACACACACACACACATATATAGACTTCTGCTTGGTATAATTACGGTGATCTGATTGTCTTTGGTGCGCGACATTTGTTTGATGGGCTGATGTAATAAATATAATGTACCCGCTTCACAACTGACTGAAAAGTGAAGTATAAAAATGTGTGTGGGACTCATCTTGTCGACTTTATAAAAATTTAAAAGATTTTTCTTTCAGTCTAGCTGAATTATGCGGTGTCAATTCTGAGTTGTGGCAAGTAGTAGTAGTAGTATTACTAGTAGTGTAACAGTTCGCTTACTCGAAACTGACGATGCATAATTTATTATTAAATGAAATAATTTACATTGTTCTAACTATCGAATTTTATGACGTGTTTTGCGTTTAATAATAAATGCTAAAAAGGAAGGAAAAAAATCTTTTTTTTATACAATATGAGAGTGGTTGTTTTGCGTTTAATAATAAATGCTAAAAAGGAAGGAAAAAAATCTTTTTTTTATACAATGAGAGAGTGGTTTTTTTTTGGGAGGGAGGATATAAGTCGTAGGTTATATATATGTCTGATGTATAAGTGTATAAAGTGGGTCTCTGCCGTTCATCAAAGCGTTGTGACCACCATGTGTCACCATCGTTGCTGGATCATTACTAACACATCGTACGCCACGTGACACTGTTGCCTGGTTACTGGAGGACCACGCCTGGCTGCAGAAACTCCATAACGAATCCAAGTTGCCACGTCTGGAGGAGTGACGAATGGCAAAACGACACTTCCCAACAAAGATGACAAATGTCGAAACAAATCCTCGCTCGACGATCGAATTTCTCCATTAATATTCTCTAATCGATACAGACACTACATCGAATCGGACCCCGTAGAGAATTTTTCAATTTTATAATCGATTATCGTACTACCTAATTTTATTTTTTATAAAGCGATTAAGATAAACAATAAAAAACGAATTTATATAAATATATAAGAACAAAAGGGTTTTTCAACCGTAAATCGATACGAAACTGGAGAGGTGGGGCAGGGCAACGACAGGTCAGACATAGCAGGGAATCAACTGTATCTAGAGGCGATCTAAACATGAGAAAGGGTTATGCCGAACACGGAAATGCTGACTATTTTTCATGTGGGTGGAGTGGGGCGTAGACAGATAGGGCGAACTCAGGGACGCCCTGCGTGACTCTGACGTTTTGGAGACTGGAGATCGGTTTAGCGGCGAAAAATAACTGTAGCATCTCGATTTTCATTGTAAAAAGAGAACAACAAACTTGAAAGAGATGCGGTCGACCTTCTTTTTTAATCCTTGGACGGAACTAGAACAATCATTCATGTGATAAAAGCATTGTTTTATGAAATATATATATCCTAGCAATGACGGAACTAGAACAATCATTCATGTGATAAAAGCATTGTTTTATGAAATATATATATCCCAGCAGTAGTCTATCACTTAGTATTTTTAATACAAACCCTACTTGTTCCTGTTTCGAAATGATCCCGATCACGTTTGTAGATGGAAAAGATAAAAAAAAAATTGACAATGATATCATATTTTGTATTTATCGATCAAAAGAAACAAAAATACAATAAGGAGAACTTAATGAGTACAAAGCTCAGTTCGACGAGTCGAACAACAAAGAAAAATTATGGCACTGGGTTGCTCTCATTCAGTGTGATTACCATTAACCATAGAGTTAAAATTTCGGGATTTTGAATGGTTTTCCTTAATTAAAACATTCCTCAAACCCTCATCGATGCATTAAGTTAGCTGTTATGACTTATATACATGTTAATTAATGAGGACCGATCATTTAGATTAGCATAACTTAATTAATTATGACGATAATAGAATTTTAATAATTCATTTTTTTTCTTCCTCCTGTCGAACAGTTTAATGTTAAAAAAAAAAAATTCCTTGGGTACAGTCGATGGGGATTTAAATTTTATTTCATATACGAGTCGTTTGATACTCAACCTAACATTACTCAACACGATTTCTCGGTATTTACGATGCACTCTCGCTATCTCATCATCTAATGGTAGCGACATTTTTAAAGGTAATCATCAAAGGCAAGACAATTTAAGGACAGACGGACCCTACAATTGTCGGGATTCCAAGACTTGACAGAAAGTTCGCGATTGGTCACTTCTCTCTCTCTCTCTCTCTTATCCTCGTCCTTTAACACGAGCAGGGGCTTACAATTAGACGCCATTCTGTAGTCAACAGAGTTAAGGGAGAGAGAGGAGAAGAAAGAAGAAGAAAAAAAAAAGGACCCGCGTGCGATGTTTATCAGAACCCAGTGGAGCGAGGTGTGGTATCTGGCGCTCGGATCTCGTCTTGTCACGACAACCAGATGTAGGGGCGGGAGCGGAGGAAAGTGGCCAAACGTCTTCGTCCCGGAACCTGGACTCTTTGCCCCAGGGAAGAGGCGGATTTCTTCACTAACGTGCATAGACAGCTGGAAGAACCTCATGTAACAATACCCTATAGATACTGCTAATATTAATAATCAAATCGTGACAGCTAATAGTTGTAATTGTATAATTCAGTTTTGTTGACTTTTTACAAACCATTACGATTTCGTCACAACCTTGAACGAGTCGCAAAAAAAAAAAAAAAAAAAAAAAAAAAAAAAAAAAAAAAAAAAAAAAAAAAAAAAATAACCGAAAAAAAAAAAAAAAAAAAAAAAAAAAACGGAAAAGGAGAAAGAAAATAATACGTAATTTTTTCTACAATCAAAATTTTAACTCGACGGTTAAATTTATGAAATATTTTGTCACTTGCGTCGAGCCCATTGCAACAAAACGAGATGAAGAAATCAGCGCAACTACTCTCTTCTCTCTCTCTCTCTCTCACTCACTCTCTGGCTCTCTCCCTAAGGTAGACGGTACTAAAATTACTTCTGTTACGTGTAATTAATCTGGAGACGCTATGTCAAAAACTCCTGGCTACAAATCATTGAAGATAACAACCCTTTAAGAGGAGATAAGCCAACGATTTTACGACTACTCTCGAAGCGCCTCAATGACCGCATTACGTTCTTCCGGACACATCTGCTTTTTTTTCTTCCCCCCTTCTGTTTTTTAAAGCAGTAATCACAAATAAAGATGTAATCACACAGAGATAGACCCTTCACGTTTCTTACAACCAAGTAAATGAAATTACATTCAAACAACTAAAAATTACTCGCCGAGTTGCCTCCTCTTGAAAAACTTTCGTACCTCTAGGTTACGGTTAAAGATAATCATTAGCGACTTAAGTTATTGTCAGTTTTTGGCTCATCATTATGCACCGAAAGCCATAATGAGGTCGAATTGAGTTTGTTACAATTCATTTCATTATCATCCTGGAAAGAAATGTTAAACAAATGAGCTCTTGTCTTTAGAGATAGTTGTTTTTTTTTTTTAATTAATTTTATTTTGACCCATACACTATAATTAAGGATTGCTTCTAATGTAATCACAAAGCAAATCTGCAGCATGTTGTCAATCATTCGTAACTAATGTTTGTTCTCTGTGCAGTCTCCAACTTACAAGTGTTATTAAAGTTTTTATTTTGACGTTTTAACTAAAAATAAAAATGCAGATTTTGTATTTTTATATATTTCCAATCCGTTCTGTCCATAATTCTACGTATTTGTTTACAATTAAATTATAAATATGTGTACGCCATAAATTTTTATATGTACCGCAAAACACGTTTTTCTATTTTTAACTCTTTTTCACAATTATTTTCCTTTTAATGAAAAGAAAAAAAAAGGAAGAAAACAATTCTGGCATATGACCAAATATGTTCTCTCTTCAGTAAGAAGTTCCGAAAGTTTAAAATTCTCCTCCTTAAATGGTTAAATCTCATTAAAAATCACGTATTTGTTGTCTGTTTGTTGTTGTTGTTGTGTGTATAATGTGCGAAATTTTGAGTTTTTTTCTACTCTGATACACTCTGCAGTTTATGTTGTTCGTTCTTCAACGATCAGAACTTTTGTATCGTTAAACAAAGTAACAAGATTTAATTTAGTTTCCAGCTACAAATTAAGAGTAATAACAATAATAAATGCAGTTGCCACTTCTCACCAATGTAATCGTTGAAATTTAATCTGATTAAAGTTTGTGGGTCTTTGTAAACGCGAGTTAATCGTTCATCATCATCTCGGTGCAGAAAAAAAGTAGAATAAAATCGGAATATGTGACAGAACCTGTCTTCGGGACAGAATCTGATGCGACCTTAGGTCATCGAAGATTAGTCAGACCGCTGTTATGCTCCCAATAGTAGGTGGTGTGTCTGCCGCTTAATCCATACGACGTTTCTGTCCCTCTTGTTTACCCTGTCTGTCCTAACAGTGGGAGATCGCCCCGTGGGGCTACAGACCCTTCGTTAAAGACACCATGTAGCGCACTAGTGCCAAAGATCGTAAAGCCAGAGTTGTATGTATACCAACGACATTTATTGCCAAATTTAAAATTCAAACTCGATCTATTTTCCGCAAACCTGCTGTTTGACTAATTTCATCTGCCAGATAGTTGCGGTTGCGACAACAGTCTTGTTGAGTTTCTTCAATGTACTCTTATAAGACCTTAAGTTTTTAATATAGTTGCGGTTGCGACAACAGTCTTGTTGAGTTTCTTCAATGTACTCTTATAAGACCTTCTTTTAAGTTTTTAACACAACCAACGAACTCCAAACGTCTCCAAATATTAGAAAATCTAAATTTATTGGTTAATAACACAATTTTAAAGATATCACTCTAAAAAAAAGGATATATAAAGTTAAAATATTTTATCATAGTTCCAAACATAATTCAGTTATATGTCAATGGTTTCTGTGATTATTTATTATGTTTTATTAAAATATAAATTTTTCTGGGTGTCTTTCTCGAATTTTTCTAATCTTTTTTATAAAATTTCAAGCATTTTGATGGCTATTTTGTGGTAAATTTGGTGGCTAAGTTTTGATTGTCCCTTTCCACTCAGATAGTGTACTAAGGGAGTCGTCATAGGCCAAGATGAAATGCCAAATTAAGAGCAAGAAAAAGGACCGATCTATCCCAATCAATATGATCTTAGTAGGCCCTACTTAAAACTATAGAGTTAGAGCTGTATTAGTAACATAATCTATGTTATATTAGTTAAAAGCTTATGACTATGTTAGTAGGAAACTATGTTAATAGTTAAAACTAATCTGGTAAGTAACATTTTGATGGTTATGAATTATTAATTATCAATTAAGAGACGTGATTATAGAGAAAATACGAACAAATAAAAAAATGGTTTCCATTAAGAATAAATTTAAAAATTCATATAGAAAAATGCAAGAATAAACTAATTTTTCATGATAAAAGTTTTAATTTTTGAACCATATAACTAGTTTTAAAATATCTTCATTGCTTGCTATATATGCTCACATAATATATTCTTTTTTTTTAAGTATAGAATATGAAGAATAGAAATTTTAGATAAATTAAAAAGTTCGACAAAAATCTGTTTCTCAGTCGCGAAAAATCTTAAAATATTTAATCCTTTATAAACTAATTTGAAAAATTGCATTTTCAATCTCTTTCTATGCAGTGGAGATGCAAAATCGAATAATTGAGAAATTATTTAAATATATTTAAATTGCAGCAGTTCTTGCTGATATTTTTCTGTTGCCATCGTGCTATTTACTCATTTTCGTATTAGGTTATCACCCCAAAAAAAAATTCTTTATTGTTTCTTTTTGCTGTAAAATCCGATTACAACGGAAGGTGACACGACAGAGTAATTTAATTTTGATCCTTATTCGGTTACTGTAAAAATAATTATTTTCGATAGCAATTAGTGAGGATACTCATGCTATAAAAAAAATGTGTTATAGGACAAAAAAAAAACAAGGCAATGACTGAAAATCTTAATTCGAAAATTCAGAAAATGTGTTTTTATTTAGGTCTCTTCTGATGGTATCAGGGGAAAAATAGATCGCCGCTTACAGTTATTCTGAGGTGAACATTCATCATGACGAAAGTTCATCAAGTTGTTTGCGAGAACTTCTCTCAGGTGACAAATAAACAAATTCGCACGGTCGGGAAATGGACCTCCGATCGAGAAGAATGGTAGAAATGACAGAGATATGTTGGAGACAATTTGTCACAGTGGCAACATAGGGCAAGCTTCTCTTTTACAGACATGCCACGACACTTTCTTACCATCAATCAACGACAGCAACACGAGTGGTAACTCAACTTTTCAAACTCCACCATCTCTTAAATGTTTATAGAAAAAAAAACAGTAAAGTTTCTCAAAACTATCATTAATTGCATTTAAATTTGATTAATTATTAAAACCAAACTGATCTCTCTTTTTTTTTTTCCTCTATCAATCAGCAATTTGAAATTTTTGGTATCTAAGTCGTTACCCATAGAAGTCGATTTTCATCATAAAACTACAACAACATATTTAGTTCGGAGACTAATAAAGTTATAGGATGATTGGTGGAATACTTACTTCATCGCATTGCCAACATTCTGACGAAATTAATCCTTGTGGACTCGTTACGGCAATACTTGGCAATTCACACTCTTATGAGATCAACTAAACTGTTAATTAGAATAGCATAGGGTCTGCGGCTTATCGATCTACCCGTTTTTATACCTTATAAACACCAATTTTTTTTACCTTCCAGTAATTAATCGTACCTTCAAAAATCCTTGTATTTCATTAAATTTTTTACTATTTTTTTTTTTAACTTTTAATTTTCATCAAGACTTCATCTTCATTAGTGTAGACCTTACTCGAATCCTTGCAGTTTTTTTTTCTACCTTTGCGATTTTGTAAGTGAAAAAATAACGCTTTTAATTTATTAAACAGTTATTAAATTTGTGTTAACTCTTAAATTAATAACTGTTACCGATTTTTTTCCATAATAATAGCCCATGGACTTAAAAAATAACAAATTTTGTTAGGAAAATATATATATATATGTATGCTTAGGTGGTACAATGAATACCGCGTGTGAATTTCTTTATTATGTAAGATTATTTTCGGTTAGGGAAAGGTTGTGGTGCCTTTTTGATCCACTTTTATTGGCTTCAAACAGTTTAGCTACCAATCAACCTGTACTTATTGCCATGGTAACGGGAAGTTGGGGCGATATTAAAAACTCAACTGCCACACATCACATATGTAACTGCCATTAGGTTTCCATCCGTCAATAAAACACCATATTTCTCTTATAGGAAAGAAAAAAATATTACTTTTGCAATTATTATATTAACTGTATATTTATGGAAAAATAAACCTCTCTCTCTCTCTTTTATTTTTCGATTTATTTTTGTGGCTATTAACGAATTCTGTAATAAAAAAAATTGATTTTTCTGTAACCCACATAATGCGATATCTAAAGTTTTAGGTAGCGTAATTAAAAAAATTTCTGAATTTTGAGTAACTGAATTTTTAATTTTGATCTCTTGGCTATAAAAAATAAATAAGTGAATTATTCTATATAACGAAACGCAATTAAGTTATTCCTTTGGGTTTCTATCCTACTATGAGTAGGAAAATCAGGAGACAATGAATCAAACTAGTAGATATATCCACTTAATCTCTTTTTGGCTTTATAATTTTTTGTTGACGAATTATAAATATTCTAGAAAATAGTAGGAATATTATATGAAGATGTTGAAAGTGGGAATGTTATTAAAAATAGAGCTATTGGATAAATATATTAAAAATACGAATATTCGATAAATAATCTAGGAAATACAATAATAAGGAATATTAGAAAAAGATGTTAAAAGTAGATATAATTATTAGAATTAATTTTAGATTTAAGTAGTGTATATTATAACAGATTCATATAGTCTTTTTCTCTTTGTAGGTTTGCCTTTTTTCTATTACACTTTTTCTATGGTAACAGTCTGAAATCCATGTTAGTGTTGCAGTTAATATGGATTTGAGAGTGAAGAGGGACGAAATGCATATCTAAATCATGATTGATTATATTGTGTTAAGATTTTATAGTTTAATTTTATATTTTGATATTTTGTATTGTCTAATACAGGGATCGGCAAACTTTTGAGATGGAAGAGCCAAACCTGTCCCTCAACAATTTAAAAATTATTTGAGAGCCATAAATATATTTTTACAAATAAGGAAAAATATATTTATATTTCCAATGACCCGATATATTTAAATATATCGGGTCATTGGACCAGTTGGATTATTCCCTACTGGTCCAATGACCCAATAACATATAAAAAAAAAACCACCTTCAGATTCTTCTTCCGGAGGGCCATCATGTATAGTAAGATAGAGGAGGATACTAGGAGAGAGATAGAGTATATTATTAGGATAGGAGAGGAGCATGGGTACAGGAGGCCCTTTGTTTTAAGCATTTATGACTCAGTAAAGTGGAACTTAAACAGCAGGATGAGAGAGGATAGGAGTGCAATGAGTATGTGGGAAACCTTAGAAGACACAAAGAGTTATGTGCCAGTACTGCATAATATAAGGAATTATGGCTTTATAAGAAGGTTAGTGAAAAACCAAGGGAAGAAAATGGCAAGCAGGAGGCTACCAATGGTGTTCAACAGGTTAAGGAACGAGAAGGATCCATTGAAAAAATCAGAAAGAACAGGAGTTTATGAGGTACCGGTAAGGAATACGAAGAAAGACCAGTGCTCAAAGTACATAGGGGTCACCTCACAAACATTAGAACAGAGATTATTAGAGCACAGAAGGGACATCCAGAAAGGGAACTTAAATACGGCACTGGCAGTGGATGCATATGAGAATGATACGGAGATATATTGGGGTAAAGCTAAGGTGGTGAGACAAGTAGGGAAGAAAGAGCATATGTACATATCAGAAGCATTGGAGATAGTGAGAAGACAAAACAAAGAAAATTTATTGAACGAGAAGGTAACAGGTATACCTAAAGCGTGGGAGTATGCCATTAAGATGTGAAACAACAGTAAAACTTTTTTAGATTTTTTAAGATTTTTAATGTAACTTAATCAGCATCTTTCACATTGTATTTTTTTTATAAGAGTCAATGTTTTATGTAACCATAGTAACCTGCTTTGTTGTGGTTAATTAGTTGTTTTCAGTTATATGTAGCTTGAATTAATTTGAATTCTTTAGAACTCTGGACATTCTTTGAACTGTTGAATGTTCTAGAACAATGGTAATATTTGTTTGTATGAACCTGAGGTTGGCTTTAAAGAGCTGAAAATGTTTGTTCATTAAAGATTTATGAGTGTTTTTCTCTACTGCTTGTTAGTGTTTTTAAGGTTCTACGTATTAGTAGGAGTTTAGGCAGTTATTACTTAGTGAGTTGTAAGTATAAGTGATCATAAGTCAAGGACTACCTGTATTCTGAAACTATACATTCTATAGGTTCTAATAATATATAATACAGTAGACTCCTGATTAACCAGGATAGTTGAGAAATTAATTTCCCTGGATAATCCATAAAAGATACAATAAAATCTAAATTATGGTTAATTTGCATTTAATATTAAAAAAAATAAATAAATTTCATACATATATGTTTGTATGTATGCAATTTATTTATTTATTACAAATATTTATTTATTTATTTGATAATTTCTAAGAAAGAAATCTGGGCATTTAAAACACTTTAGATAATGTTTCTAAGCTAAAAAAATAAAAAATAAAACCACTTTTTGGATTACCAAGTTACAGAAAACCCAAGTTAATCTGCAACTTCTATAATCAGGAGTCTACTATACTTGTTTTATGATGATAAAACAAGTACAATAATTTTTTAATAATTAATGTTAATTAACAGAGCAGTTTGAAATTCATAATATGACAGTTGTATAGTTAAACATTGTTGGACTTATGATTTTCAATTTAAACATAAATGTTTTGGACAAATTAACCATGTAAGTCAGAAACCTACTAAATTTGTTCCTAAGAAAGCTCATAAATCTTATTCTTTCAAATTTTTTTAATAAAAATATGTGAATGTTGACTGTACATAAATTAATATTTTTGCAAGTACAGTAGAACCTCAATATCTTGAATCTCATGGGAACAAAAAAAATTCAATATAAAGAGTTTTTGAGATATGAAGGTTCAATTTTAAATAAAGATTTTTATGTCAATAATAGGGGAGATTTGGGTTAATTGAGTATAAAAAAGTTTATGATTTTATATTATAAAGCACAAATGCAATATTGCAGTTTTTAAAACATAGAATAATATGATCATATCTAAACATCCATAAAAGCAAAACAATATTATTTTATCAATATATTTAATCTGAATAAAAATAAGTTTTTAAATATCCATACTCTGTCCCAGTTAACCCCAATATAGGGGTTAACTGGGACACAACCCTATATTGTCTGTTGTTGGCTGTATATGCCAACAACAGACAATAATAACAATAATAAAACTGTATGTGCCAATAACCTGTTATTGGCTATATATGCCTATTGGCATATAAGCAGTTTGGGCATTCCTCAAACAGCTTTCACAGTATGATCTGTTATTGGTATATAATGTTGCACTTTTATTTTAATATAAAATAAAATATATATAATATTATGTATTTGTACTTATTTGTATTTTCTGTTGGCCATAAAAAAATATAGGGTTAAATTGGCCAACCCAGTTAACCCCACAATCTCTCATTTTAGAAAATTGCCCTATTTGGTCTGTTCATACTTTTAATTTTCTTTAGCATATCTGTGATATGTTTACTATTATACAGCATATTCATGCTACCAACAAATAATCTAAGATTTCATTGTTAATATGAATTACTATTATCAAAAGAATATGTAAAAATTTTACATTCATCTCTCAGATTCAAATTACATGAAGTAACAAGATAGCAATATAACAAAAGGCAGACATATTATATTGAGAGAGTTGCCATTTGGGGGGTGGCTTTGTATACTGAATTTCAATGTAATTTAAAAGATCTCTCACAGATGGCAGCAAGTGTTTCAGTTAACCCTAGTACCATTTAGCCCCAGTCTCCTACATACTGTAGTTTTTAATACTGTATAAGACACTCTTTTTCCCATGAAAATTAGCATCTAAATATTCTTGCATTTTATAAACCAAAGGTTGAAAATATCACTGAATAAACACGATCATATTGACAAAATGTTATCAATAATTAAAAGTGAAACTTGGTAAACGAAAGTTCAGTATTCTGAGCATGCACAAAAAGTTCCTGTTATGGTTATTGGTAGCACATTTATGTTCTTTTGTTAAATTTAAATTCTTTGTTAACACTCCAAAAATTCATAAGAATTTTAATTTCTCTAGCACAAAAATTTTGAACTAATTCGAGATAGCAAGGGTTCTGAAGAAAATATTTTGAGATAACTATTGAAATTACATTGGTTTAATGCTGAAAATGCACAGAAAAATTTTTTCTCCACATATCAAGGGTTTCAAGATAGAGAGGTTCAAGATAACAAGGTTATTTGAATATTGGATACTGCACAAAGACACTTAACCTTCGATTTATAAAATACATTGGTTCTGCAAAAGTAATGTGTAAATGAAAATTATATAAATTGAGACTAACATCTGTATAGAAAATGAGGGAATAGATTTGGAAACAGTCAATTAAATAACCTATATATTTTTAAAAATAAATTTAACATTTTATTTTTATGTACAGGGTGTGTCAACTAAATCTGGACAAAATAAACAATTAATAATTAAACAGGGTGTGCCAGCTAAATCCGGACAAAATAAACAATTTAATTAAACACCGCTCTTCCGATCTAAAATTTTATTTAACAAAAAGAATAAAATTATGAGACAATTTAATTAAACAAAATTTTATTTAACAAAAAGAATAAAATTATCGAAAATTATCATTTGCACATAATGGGGATCCCTTTTAGATTAAAATTACTCAATGTAATTCCCTTCTGCCTCAATTACTGCCTCGATCCTTGACCATTACTCGATGTAATTTCCTTTTGCCCCAATTACTGCCTCGATCCTCGACCAGAAACGATGACATGCCCTGTGCAACGCCTGCTTGTTCAAGTTTGAAAACGCTCCCTAAATAGCGGCCTGGAGAGATGCCACATTAGGATGTCTCGACCTATTAGAGACCCTCTCCATATTAATAGTCCAAAGGATTCAAATCTGGACTGTTAGGAGGCAGAATTCTTCGTCCAAAGGATTCAAATCTGGACTGTTAGGAGGCAGAATTCTTTAGACTGAAACTCAAATCTGGACTGTTAGGAGGCAGAATTCTTTAGACCAAAACATATCTATGTTGTCTGACAATCAGTTTTGCACTAAATGACTGATGTGCACAGGTCGCCATCGCTGAAAGATGTAGGGTCTCCCGGAAGTCACAGTTTCCATCCAAGGTTTCACTGGTCTCCCAGAAGCTGCAGTTTCCATCCAATGTTTTCACTATTGTTGTAAGAACATGCAAGTAAACTTCTTTTGTTATGGAGAACATGCAGTAAACCTCTTTTGTTACGGTTTCCCCCTTTCCAAAGACATGCGGAGGGTCTGATGGTAGTGTTTTTGAGGAACCACTGGACCGATTTACTTGAACTTTTTTTAAATGACTGCTGGGATGAGTCTAAGATGTCGAAAAAATTTGGCTTCACGAAACCGCAATGGGACTTGGCAAAGTGCCAAAAACCGCAAAATTTTCATAAATGGCACATTCAGGACTTAATAAGTTTGTCAATATTGCTTGGATTTCAACATGGATGGTACCAGTCGATTTGACTTAGTGAAGCAAACAATGTGACGTATAATATATCAACCTAAATTATACTGTAAGTGTACTGTAGCCATAAACTGATTTTGGTGATTTTTGGACTTAATATTACTCCAATTTTGATGTGAATGGTACCAGTTGAACAATTTGGTGTACCGGTATGACACATTGAGCTATGTCGTATTGTAACTGTTCTGTAATGAAAAATAGATGTCAAATTCTCACATGTTAGACAACCTATACAATTTTTAATTTTTGCATAAAATTGCTGAAATTTTATGATATTGTTGTTCAACTGAAAATCTCGGAGGACCTTTTTTCCATTTTGAAAAATATTTTTAGAATGGATTTTATTCAAAGTTAAAGTAGCCAAAGTTTTTCAAAAATCGAGGTTTTTACAACCTCATGAAATAGAGTGACAGGTGGTTCAACTTTGCCTGAAGACAAATTTTTTCTTTTTCATTTTTAAGTAATCTAGCAGAAAATTTATTAAATGAACTAAGAAAACATGGAATCAAGGGTTTTCGGACATATGAACACGAATTTGCTACAACTGGTAAGTTAGCTTATACATACAGTAATCCGACATATTGTAAATATTATTCAATAAGAAATTTTGGCTTAACAAAAAGTAATGTACAACTAGTTTATTGGAAAATACCCCGAGGGAGCAGAAAAAAAGGTGAATATACTCAAGGAAGAAGATCTCAAACATTAAAAAGAAGAGTACAAGCATCAAAAGGAAAAGTACAAGACTTAAAATCAATTTTTAAAGCTGAAGACTTTAACCTCTGAACTTGGAAAAAAAATCTCTTCACAAAAAAAGTATATTCTGCAGCATTGCTTACAAAACTAAACCCCTTGCTGCTTACTAACTCTACAACATTTTACTTGCTCAGCTGCAGAATATACTTTTTTTGGTGATGAGATTTTTTCCAAGTTCAGAGGTTAAAGTATGTTTCAGCTTTAAAAATTGATTTTAAATCTTTCACGTTTTTTTGATGCTTTTACACTTCTTTTTAATGTTTGAGACCTTCTTCCTTGAGTATATTCACCTTTTTTTTTGCCTCCTCGGGGCATTTTCCAATAAACTAGTGGGTTTGTAAATCACAGATTTATGGAACCCTTAATGCAAGGCATTAGATCTAACTTAAGCACTAACATCTGCCCTCTAACTCAGTTGTTTTACTGATCTACATCTGATACCACTTAAAAAAGACTACAATAAATACTGCATGTTTAAAAAGAAATTTTTTTTATAAATATCAAATGTAATATTTTGAAATATTGTATGTGATAAACTGAAATTATTAATTAAAAAATACATTATAAATCTACACAGCACTTATTCATGTTAGAAATGTAAACAAAATAATGGACTTCTGGTAGAGAATATTATCATATAAATTACAATTATTTTAGAATTCAAATATGTATTGCCTCTACTTTTTACTATTTTTTCTTATATTTGAGCTAATAAGATATTTTTATAAATACCGTATGTACTCATGTATAGGCCGAGGTTATTTTTCCCCAAAAAAAAAAATTTTCTGAAGTGGGGGGGTCGGCTTATACACAGATCAAAAAAATCAACTTTTTTTTGGCTGAAGAAATTGAATAAGCAAAGCCATAACTTATTGAACGTATCTCCCGAAGACAGGAAGGAAATTTTGTAATAATTCATTTAATATGATACCAGGTAAAATTTTATCTTACCCCAATGCGATTGAGCGTGTCGTGCCGCCGACTCCAACCTACATCTATATATCATAATCAGATAGCAACGCCATGCTGCCCAATATGATGCGACGGAAAAACTCGATAATCAATCAAGAATCTTGCCTAGGATTCATCTACTACTCATATTTTACTGCTTTCACTTCAATCAACAAAAATCAAACACCATAAAGCATTATCTGCAGTATAGATTTCAACTTATACTTTTATTAACTTAAATACGAACGTTTTCGGTGCAAAGCACCCTCCTCAGGTACATACTACGTACTTCAATCGAATCAAGAGAAGCTTATAATAACAAAATAATTCTAGAACAACATCGTTTTTACAGTTTGAAATAGGTTTTACAGTTCTCCCTCCAACTTGTTTGTTTTTATAAGTAACCCCTACTCTCACACATGGTCGGATTGTCCCCTCTGGATGCACAGTCGAGCTGTGTGCGATGTACGGTCGAGTCGTCTGGTTGTAACCGTCTATTATATTAGTTCTTGTATTTTAGTAAGTGTTCCAATAAATGTGTTCTTGTTCGTTCAGTTCCGTATTTGATTCCTATGTGCAAATCTTCGATCACAACATCCTCAACAAAGTATCATCATATATATGTGTCGTATTAAGCCTATAGTCTACATTTATTATCTTCTACCTAAAATTTCGGATAATGTATGTTAATTTTTCTAAAATATAATATAAGAATGTAGCTGAATCTCGGTTTACGAAGCCCCCATCTGAGACTCCGATTTTAGGAGTAAATGTAATTTGTGTAGAAAATTCGATTTATGAACTTTATCCCGCTTTTACGAGAAATTGTAATGAGCAAATGCTTTAAAAGCGGATTATAGCATTTGTTTTTAAGATGGATGAATATAACAGTCACCAATATCATCATTTGTTTTATTTTACGCCACACTGACCCCTCGTGTTTATCTAACACAAGTCTTTCTTGGTGTTGGGATTTTTTTTTCCGTCAGTGTATATCAAATGGGAACGGATTCGATTCCGATTTCTTATGATTGAAACAGAAAGTGAATTCACTCGACTAATTCCACTAATCCGTGATCTATGATTTTATGACTAATCCATGATGGGATGGGTCATAAAATAATGGAAGCTTCATAGGTTCAGAACTGAATCCAATCAGAAAAAAAATCTGATATGTGCTGGAATTGAATCTGGATCCTCTAAGTTGTAAACTAACATTTTATAATGTAGCTATCCAATAAACAAATAGTGATGTTTAGTTTTGTATGAACATTACGAAATGGCATTTTGTTGAATTCAAATTCTTTTGTTATGTTTTCTTTGTTTTTTAATGAAACATGCAATATCTTTACTATATCATTTGTTTCAATTGATGATTATACTGAATTATTGTGGTTAATGTTTTCTTTCAAAGAATACTTTATGAAATTACTAAATAAATGCAGATATCGATTTTTGGAGATATTTTCAGTCTTTCTTTCTAGTTTTTCGCTGCTTTCTAATCAAAGATTAGTAAATAGCACTCCTATTACATCTATGTGTAATTTTATGCCATTTTCCAATCAGAGGTTACTAAAGGCAAAACATTCTAGTGCCTACATGACCTATCACACTTTGGTGGGGTCAACAGACCACATCACTGAACCCTTTTTGAAAAATATGGTAGTGTGGAAGGTGAAATTGAACTGAATCATCCAAAATGTAAGTGAATGCTTTACTTTATAGCAATCTTTAAAAATGTGACAGGCTGGATCCAGCTTTCTCTAAATGCATATATAGATATAGAACTAGAAATTGAATCTGGATACTCCAGATAATAAACAACAGCATGTCGGTCTGTACGAATGGAAATTTTTATAACGTTTCCATGCTGACAACCGGCTTTATCATTCGGTTCTCTAACTGCATTATTTAAGTTGCTTTATAACATTTAACGTTTAATTATGGAAATTAATTTCTCATCATTTATATAATCAGATAATATTTGAATATATTTAATTAAAAAAAGGTTGCCTTTTTTGGGTTTAGGAACTCATTATAATTTTTAAGGCAATTTATACTTCGATTTACGAGCATTTTTCAGAAACGCTTTAATCCCGTAAACTAGACTAATAAAAAAACTCATGGAACAATCAAAGAATAAGAATATAATAAGGATAAATATAAGGATTTAAGGCATGATATATATAAACACAATGCAAAACATATATATAAATATTTGGTATAAAATAACAATATATAGTATATACTATATATTGTATTTTTAGCCAATATATCATTGGTCAATCTTTTTAATTTAAAATCAGTCAATGATTTGTCTTATCTTTAATTTTTAAAGTTTAAATGATTATAATTAAATTTATAACAAAACTATTTTCTTGATCAATTACAAAAATGCATAAGTTGAGACATCACAAAACTCAGCACGTAACAAATTTGAAGATTGATGATATTAGTCAATGCCTCCTTTAAATAGATTCGAATTTCTTCAACATACTATACAATGACACGTTTTATATTCCTATCAATCACTATTTCATATCAGCTCTATATCGCAATTTTTGAAAAGTCGTTATACTTTCTTCATGCTTAATCAAGAAATTTCTTTATAACATTATTGCCTTTAATTCTTTCATGTTTATTCAATGATATTTTTAATGAAAGTAAATCTTGTTAATATTTTTATACTTATGAATTCAGTAAGAACATTTTTTCCACTAGTATGTGCTTGAACTGATTTTGATAAAATTTTACATATTGATAAATTCCGTTTTAGTTCACATTTTGTCAAAATATGCCGAACAATTGAAGATTTAAATTCAATAATTCTTTAATTCTGGATGGTAAATTTACGTAAAAGTTAAATACGTCAAAGTATAAATACTGTTGGTCCTTTATCAACATCTTGTCTCAATGTAGTAATCGATACATAAAAATGCATATTTTATAATTAATCATAAAATTTATTTCTCACTTATCTAAAATCAATTTATCGGAGAATATAGAGTAATCTCTTCGTGATAACAAGATATTTTCATTTTGTTTTCTGTGATGATCTCTCTTATATATCATAATTTTAACAGTCGAATTGGTAAAATCAATTGCTTTTATTATGATTTATTAGCTATATAAAATATTAAAAATCCACATATTCAATGTGTTTACACATTAAATGACTAAACTAGCTAATCAAATTAATCTGTTTACTAAATATATACAAATACTGTGCATTTTTTATTTTTCTGACACTTTATCTAGTACCTAATTTTTTAAAAGATACTTTCTAACTTAATTAAATTTGTCACAGTGATATATTATTTCTTTTTTGTTGAATTTAAATTATATAGTTGTCTCGTTTGTTTATGTTTTGTTTAAAAGTAAAATTGATTTCTGTCAAGTTAAAATTCAGTTCGGAAAAATAATCAATTCAATTCTTTTTTTTTCGTTTAAAATTGTATATGTAATATAATATAACATTACTTAAATATTTCGTATATTTAATTGTTATATTTTAAAATAATGGATTTTGGCTTTTATTTTTAATTGTTTACTGTAATATTAGTAAAAATCCATTAACAGAATTTATTTTCAAATAAGTTGCAGAAGTCAAAATTAATCGTTCAGTTTTAATTTTTCATAGAAAAAAAATGATTTTATTCAATAAATAAATATGAATAGATTTTTTCTATCATTTTACTAAACTATATTTATCATCTTTTCAAACTTTTAAATAAATTTAATATTGTATCACTTCATTTTTTCATCTAGCCCAGGGATCGGCAAACTGCAACTCTTTGGGTACATACATGTGGCTCTAAAGTAAAATTGAAAATGAAAATAAAATTATCCTAGAAGAACTAGAAGAAGAAAAATGCAGTCTGATTTCATAACACCAGCAGACTTCTATAAAAGACCTACAGAAGGCAGATTCAAAGATTTTGTCCATACCCTCCATATAAACAGGGAAGAAGACAACTCAAAGATTTTCACTTGGAATAGAAAAAATTTGAATTTGGTATTTTCAATATATTCGTGTCTACATATTTATGTGGGCAATCATTTTCTAACATAAATTTCATTAAATATAAATTGAGGAGCCAAATTACTGATGCCAATTTAGAATCATGCTTTAAATTAGAAGCGACTAGCTGCAAACCAGACATACAAAAACTTTCTAAGGAAATGAAAGCTCATTGCTCACACTGAATAAAATCAACGAAAGTAGTTTTTGTGTGATTTTTTCTTCATTTAATAAAAATATAATACTTTAAATTTTTCTTATTTGTAGAAATATATTTATGGCTCTCGAATAATTTTTAAATTAACGTGAAGGACAGGTTTGACTCTTCCGTCTCAAAAGTTTGCCGACCCCTGATCTAGCCTATTGTTACAACTAGCATCACTTTGTTTTTATCTACTTTCTTTTAAATTTTAGCTTTAAAAAAAATATGCTACAATTAAAGAAAATCTGCAAATAATTTCATTATAAATTTTTAAAAAATATATTTATTTATTTAAATTTAATATTACATAAAGCTACATTCTATATTAGATTAATTTTCTGTAATTTTATTTTAATTTATTGATAAATAAATATATTCCGTTCAAACGCAAAGACAAATTTCAGTTTTTAATTTAGTGTTTTTAAGCCCTAAATTAAAAATATAACAATTAAAAATGTTTTTTTTCTTTTCCTGAAATAATTTTAAATTCATAAAACACACGTTCTATCTTCTTTGCTGTTATTTTTGGAAGAAAATATCTTGAATTTTAAAATTTATAAAAAAAAATATTAATTTTCCATAATTTTAAAAAAAATTAAAAAAAATTATTTTAATTTATAAATTGCAAAATATTCTATAAAATTTTATAGAGTTTAATCAGATAAATTTATCTAATAGAATTACGGTATTGTTTACTATCTTATTTTCATACACAATGAAATTTTTTTTTATATATAACTGCACTTTTTATAAGGAATTTATAAAATTCCTTAAAATTGATTTTTATTCCTGCTCTTACAATCTTAACATTATTTGATATCTTGATATGATTTATAGATTCTAAAATGTGTGGAGTCGGAGTCGGAGTCGGAGTCGGATCATTTACTATCCGACTCAGCAACCCTGTATTTGATATCTTGATATGATTTATAGATTCTAAAATATTGAATTAAATATTTTATCTTACATACTATATTCAATTTTATTTCTTAAAACTTTAACAGAACGAAATAATAACATTGTCTCTTTTCTTATTGTTATGTTGAACAGTAGCTTATTTCTCATGGCATGAACTTTAGATTTAAATTACTTCATTTTATAATATAGTAATTTGAATACTAAAGTTATAAATTCACTTCTTACGAATAATTTCTTCTTACAAAAATTCAATTGTACGATCTAAATAATAGTAATCAACCAATTGGGTAAAATTTCATCAATACACTCCTTAAGAACAATTGCATTACATACAAAAAATAATAGTTTTTAAGGAGAATACTGATGAAATATGACTGTGTTGATTGAATACAATAATGTTATTCATAAATTTTGAAGATTTTTAATAAAAAAAGTTTGTTTTATAAGAAAATAATTAATAATGTATGCAGTATTTGTTTCACGAAACAAATAACGAAAACAATGGCAGAAGTAAAATGATCGTCACAGATAATATGCTTGTAAAAAAGACCAACGAATGAGAAGTTAAAAAGAAAGCAAAATTCTTTTTTTAAAAGTAGTTTATAAAAATTAACTAGTAGAAAAGAAGAAAAAAAAGTAATGTGGCTTAATATAAAAATTCAGTTGATAAAATTTAATTCAGGTATTTTCAAAGAAATTTGATAAGAAATTTTTTTTCTGTATTTTGTTATAGGAATGGAGAATTAATTCTAGTTGGTAGCCTAATGTTTTAAATTAATTAATATTTCTAAAATACATATGATTAATGTTAAATCTCATAAATGATCGTTAATTAGTTTTTAAGAACATCATAACTTTTCCTGCATTTTTATTTAGAAAGAAAAATTTTATTGCATTTTCATTTGATCGATGTTTCTTTTATTTTATTATATAAATCCATTTAAAAAACAATTCGCTAATGTACTATCAAATCCTAAAGGCTTATACTGTATTTATGTTCAACAATAACAATATTCGCTAAACCTGAAGAAATTATTATTTCCGTGAACGTTTAATAGATGTTTTTAAGATAGAACTCATAAATAAATATGCACAAATAAAATGTATATAAGATGCATTATACTTATTCCTTATTCTCATCTGCATTTTCAACTCGAGAACAAGCATACAGATTTTGATGAAATATTGTTTTATCTCGTCCATTTTTTGCAATAGAATCTTTTATAGACTTAAATAAGACTTTTTATAGTGTTATTTGTTCATTTCCCCCTGGCTAACTTTTGCAGAATATCCAAAATTTATATAATCATTTCAATCATAGATTTATTAATCGCTGTGCATGTTTATTAAATTTGAGATTTCTACATGATCATGTTACCAGATAGCTGCTATTCGAAATAAGATTTCAGTCGTTCGAAACAGTAAAAATTCGTCTTTGAACTTTGTTACAGATGAAAGATACATTTATTTGAAAGATTTCTCATGAAAATAGCTATAATTTTATCTTCCGCTGATGATAAATTTACTAGAATATTACTATTTTTAATATTTAGACAATCTACTTATTGCTTACTTATTAATCTTTGTTTTTTCTTAAGTTTTAAGTTTCTATCCAATAGAAACATATTAAAAATTTTTCATATAGACCAGTGAAATTTAAATTCTGCAAATTCATGTTTATTTATAATTTTGTGATAAGTTATTTTAATAAAAATAATAGTTCGCTTCAGTTAAAATATAAATATTTTGGTCAAAAAATAATTAAATGCAACTGATGCACCCTGATGCTAAACTTAACTTGCAAATTTTCTGTGGTCAAATGACACATGAGCCGTTCACAAGCCAAATCGATTAACTCCTTTTCGGAGTTTTTTAAATTTTAGTATCAAAACACTCGATTAACTCTTAACTATTTATATTAAAAATAAATTTCCTTAATAGTTAGGCTTAACACCACTAAATGACAAAATTTTTTGGCCATCGAATAATAAATAATTTATATCAGAAGCCAATTTGATTAACTCCATATTCTAATGTAAAGCGTGGCAATAATGCAATTCAAACTTTTATAAGTATCGTATTAGGCTTAACAGTTTTGAATTTATTCTTCAAAGTTAGAAATATATTTTTACATCTTTTAAAATCACTAAATTGGAAGGATCGATTGAGAGACGTGTAGAAAAGGTGCGGTACCGCTTACATAAAAGTTTTGGCTAACCAATAATTTTTAAATTCAATAATTCAATAATTTTTTTTTTGGTTTTAGTCAAGATCTTTCTTTAGTCATCTAGGATAAGACAATAAGAATTTAGTTAAGTAATTTTTTAATACAATGGCATATATTAGATGATAACGGCAAGCTATTCATTTTGTCATAAAAAATAATTAATCGGTTATTGTTATATATGAATATTAATAGAATAACGCCTTTGTAAATAAATAATTTATTATATTAAACAAAGTAGAAGCTGATTAAATACAAAAATAATGAGACTCTACCGAGACCATAACTCGATTAAATGACTCGATCATAACTCGGTAAATTGATTCGACCATAACTCGAGTCAATTAACCATCGAGTTATGCTCGTGGGAATCAACATTTAGACTGCGTCTAAAAGTTGATTCCCACTAGCACGGAACCGCGGCGAAAAATACTCGCGTGACGAAAGCAGCTAAGTAAATAAATAATTATTATTATTAATAAATCATATTTTTGTCGATCTTGTAAATGTAACAAAAAGTTATGAAAAAAATAAAATTTGAAAAATGCTCATATTGATCAGAAAGAGAATAAAATCTGCAATAAATACTGAGAATTAAAAAAAAATTTTAACCAAAATTAAGTGAGATTTCACAATATTAATTTTTTTTTTTCATATTAATTAGTCTTAATTATAAAACATTTGCAGCACTCAAGAGGTTAACATCATAGATAAAATGGAAATGACTTTCTGTATTCAAAAATCAATTAAATATTTTATAATGGAATTAATGGAAAATAAGTTTTCAATTCAAGAATTTTTATTTAACAAACAGTTAACATTATAACCTTAACTGGGATAACTGATACCTCTTGATTTTTGAAAGTTATAATCTTTATAAATCAAGGGATACCTGTATTTATTAGAGTTTTATTTAATGATGTATTATTTTGTAATTAACAAAGTAATATGAAATAATAAATACTATATTTTTCATTTTAATGAAATCTAAGTTTAAATTGAATTTATAACAATTTTGTATATAATGTATTATAATTAAATTTATACTTAGTGTAAAAATACAGTAAAAGTATTTATAAGTATGATATACTCAGCAGTGGCTCGTAACTTAAAATCATAGGGTGCTGCAATTTTATATATATATATATATATACATACACACACTGTAAATACAGTGTATATATGTTTGGATAAAATATCAAAATTATGGTAAAAATTAAAAAATATTGTTTATATTTGAGTTAAGTTCAAAATGTAATATTTTTAATTGTAATGTCCAAATATTTAGAGATCGAGTAAACATGATAAGCAGAATGAACACACTGCTATTGGTGCGCCTGCATATAAACAACAGTGGAACTGGGCAATGGACAATGCTGCATCTCACTACGATAGGCATATGCTTGCACAAGTAGCAATATGGAACTGTGGTAAACACAGTGTTGCTAATGTCCTTCGCCTCCTAAATGCTAAAGATGGATTATTATTATTTTTTATAGAAAATAAGAGATTTATATACGATTGTTGATGATAAATATTACAAGCAAATATAAATAAAATTGATAAATATATTTATATATTGAGAAAAATTGGGATGCTGTAGTTTCACAGTTCCATGCATGAGTCGTCCCTGAATACACTATTGCATCTTGCCAACAATAGATCAAAAATATGACAATAAACTATCATTAAATCTAATTTTTAATGATTTGAGTTTTCTTATCCAAAATTGATGCTTTCTACAATTTTGAACTTTCCCATCATTAAAACAAGTAAGCTAAAGATATATAAAACTCAACTTTCTGTTCTTCTTTGGCATTACAGTATTATAATTGCATATCAGTGTATACTAATAGATGGTGAATGTGTCTGCAAATCAAATTTCTATGTGAGAATCATCATCAAACAGCAGCAATGAAACAGTGACAAAATATCAAGTTCCATCAAAGTTTTCTGTTGCTGATTATTGCATGTGAGAATCAGGTCTTAGAGCATGTTTAATGAGTGACATGCCTTCATCTCATTTATTAATATTTAAGCATTTCCAGGTTCATTTCAAAGTGAAAACTGATTTCCTTGAGTGTTTAACATAATTTCACTAGAACCACAAATACACACGCGCATATACACACGACAAAAGATAATAATAATAAAGAAAAAATAAGTATAAATGTAAAAAAATTATGATTTCTAAAAGAAACCTAATCAACAACCTTCAGCAAAGAGAAAATAATGGACTACTGCATTGACTTCTTGTAGCACGTCTGTAAATATGGATTCTGCACACTGTTTAATTTCATGTAATTAAAAGATATGTAAATTAAGAAATCACTTTATATAATTTATACTTAATTAAGTTTACCTATGTGAACTTAATATACAAGCAACAGATCGATACAGGAACTGATCAAATTCAATTTGAAGTCGTTGGGTCATGGCTTTATCACATGATTTGTGAGCACTCATCCTATGTGAACTTAATATACAAGCAACAGATCGATACAGGAACTGATCAAATTCAATTTCAAGTCGTTGGGTCATGGCTTTATCACATGATTTGTGAGCACTCGTGAAAGTTTCCCAAAGAATACATATATGTTTTACTGAATCACTGAAAAATTAAAAATTCATTAACAATTTTATTTTAATAATATTTTCAAGTTTTCTAATTTTAAATAAAATTTAAATAAAACACAATAGAGGACCATAAATTCCACGACCAATTATACAGAATTTCTAGATATTTAGGATGAAAAAGATTATCCAAACATCAAAATCTGAAAATACTTAAAATTTTTTTTTAACTTTATAATATGCATTTGTTGTTGTTTATTTATTCTAAACAATTTATTTATCTTTTCTAAATTATTCAGAATGAGAATAACTAAACTTAAACATATTCTAAAAGTTAAATATCTTTTAAATGCAATTATGATATTAAGAAGCATAAAAATATTATCATTCCTATATATATATATATATATAATTAATTATTTATGAAAGTTTCGACGAAGCAATATAAAAAAAAAAAATCGATAAATGCTGTAAGTCATTTATTGTATATATATATATATATATAGTCAAACCGGTTTTTTGCAGGGGAAACTGCATTAAAAATATATCTTGAAACTGCATTAAAAAAATATCTTGAAACTTCTTAAGTAGCTATAAAATATATTGTTTGCAATCACATCTAAAAAAATTTTTTATGCGGTAAATAGGGACCACATAAAGTCCCACATACGAAATATGGAAATCAAAACCTCTCGATGTATGGAAAACCAATTTATAGTTACGAGGAAAAATTGAATTTACACACCAAAACATTTTTAAATGTTTTATGTGAATTTAAAACTATTCATCATAGTCAAGTATGTGGATTTTCTTGTGGAGAACTGGTTCAAAATCACTTTCATCACTTGAAGATGCTACCTTGCACTTGTTCAGAGCTGACATTTTTTGTGATATAGTATAGTCTGTGATCAGTTTTTGCGATGATGGTTTATTGTTTAGCCACTTGTTTGCACTTGTTCAGAGCTGACATTTTTTGTGATATAGTATAGTCTGTGATCAGTTTTTGCAATGATGGTTTATTGTTTAGCCACTTGCATATGTCACGGTAAACAGACATACAAGATCGAAGCTTATTTGGAATTTTAAAGTCCTTTCAGAATTAGTATCAATTGCCAGAAAATGGCTTTCCAATTTGTTCCAAAATTGAAGGTCTGCATAGATGTTATTTTTAGTCACAGAATCAGGTTCTTCCTGGTCATCAGTAGGATCCGTTATGTAATTTATAATATCACTGTCACGAGTTTGTCCTGAATCATTTCATCAATATCAATTTCATTGAAAGTATCAAAACTTCACCACTGATTTCATGTGCTAGCACAACGATTTCTGATGATACGTCTGTGGTGTTTTGGGTTGCATTCCTATTAATGACACATTCTGGCCAGGCTGCTTTCTAACATGCATTTAAAATGTGTTGTTTTATTGTCACTAATTGCCGGAGCAGCATGATTTATGCATTTCAAAATCGAAAAGTTTTTCCAAGCTTCAGTTAAGGTTATTGAATTGTTTTCGAGTTTATCCAAAATGTATCTAAAAGTTAACTTAACGTAGTGTTTTTTAAAAGCTGCAATTATTCCTTGATCCAATGGTTGTAAAAGGCTTGTGGTATTGGGTGGCAAAAACTCTAGTTTTACATTAGGGTGCTCTAAGTAAGGATGACCAGGTGCATTGTCAACAATTAGCAACACTTTAAAAGGAAGATCTATCTCAGTCATATATTTTTCAACTTCTAGTACGAAGCAATCATTGAACCATGTTATGAAAATAGTTGATGTGACCCATGCTTTTTTATTGGCCATGAAATGTATGGGAAGTTCAGCTATATTTTTGCCTTTTAGAGCACGTGGGTGTAAAAATCTATTTATAATTAGGGGTTTTAGCATTCTTCCACCTGATGCATTACAACAGAGTAGAAATGTTACTCAATCTTTGGCAGTTTTACCACTTGCAGTTTTCTCAGACTTGGCAATAAACGTTCGGCTGATCATCTTCTTCCAAAACAATCCAGTTTCGTCAACATTAAATACTCAATCTGGGCAATATCCCCTATCATCAATAATTCTTGCTAATTCTTTAGAATAATTTTTAGCAGCTGTTTTATCAGCAGATGCTGCCTCACCCCTTATTTTCAGGTTGTGAAGTGCATGTTGTCGTAAAAAGCCTGTTAGCTACCCATTGCTTGCAGAAAATTGAGTTTCCAATGTGATACGGTGAACTAGACGGTTCTGAATGTTTCAGTTAGTTATAGAACTGTTTAGCTTTCTCTTTAATCAAATCTCCATCAATGGGGATTCGTTTTTGAGTTAATTCTTGAATCCAAAATATGAGCGCCTTTTCCGTTTTCTCTATTACAATATTTCTTGAATAGGATGTCCTTATAGCACTTTCTTTTGTGGCACAATTACTAGATTTATATATTTTACTTGCACGTTTTCGTATGGCTCTTATAGTGGATTCACCTAATCCAAATTCTTTACCAAGGGCTGTGAATCCTTCACCTTTTGCTATTCGATCTAAAACAGCAATTTTAGTTTCCAGAGAAATTGTTTTTCTTTTCACTTTCTTTTTTTCTTGATTATTTATTTTCAGGGATTATGTTTAAACAAAATGCATAAAAAATTATGTCAAAATAGAAAAGATAATAAATTTACCTATAATTCACTTTAAAATTAATTTTGTCTTAATAGTCAAGAGGTATGTACGTTAATCATAGGACGGTTATCAACTAATGTGATTAGATGATGCAATATGTACAAATGATAAAATTCGTAGTAATGTGATGATATGTCGGGTGGGCCATCTTTTGGATTCCTTTTAATTTGCATGTTATTTTGACAGCTATCTGTTGTTTTCTTTTTAAATTACTTTCTTTAATTTATTTTTATTCATAATATGTATATGATGGAATTTTTTTATATGCCGCACAAAAAAAAAAACTGCACAAAAAAGGACCACATAACAACATGCTTGACTGTATTTGAAAAAATTATGTTTGCTTCAAGATTCCACTGTTTTATTTGCTAGAATATAGACTTTGTTTGGAGAGTTAAAGATTTATTCTTCTTGATATACAAAGTGTGAATCAACTGTCCTATTGTGTTAGCATAAAATCTTCAATACATGGTTTTATAAACCACATGTAGCTTGTCATTATTTACTTGTAATCCCTAGATCAAGACTGTCCAATCCGCAGCCTTCAGGCTGAATGTGGCCCAACATAAAATCGTAAACTTACATAAAAATCTCAATGTTTTAAGGATTTATATTTTTTATTTTTTGAAATTCACGCGGTGTTATAATAATTTTTATTAAAAAGTATCACAATGCCACATCAAATATCCCATTAAATTAATAGAAAAAAATTTGTTTCATTTTTGTACTAAAAATATATAAAAATAATAATGAAGTTTTTATTATTTAAGTACCTATCTACATTTCCTATTTTCATTTTCTAAAATATTTATTTCAGAAAATTAAAATAACTTGATCTGCTCAATGATTTTAAAAAATTTCTGAATGAAAAGAAGTCAAAGATTAGTATGCTACAATATATTTGCTTATTTGTCATGGTGGATATCATATATTGTATATTATTTACTAACATTTTTGCTTAACAATTATCATTAGAATTAGTATATTTTATGTGCAGCCCTAGACAATTTTTTCTTCAAATGTGGCCCAAGGAAGCCAAAAGGTTGGACACACCTGTCCTAAATTAAATTATTTCAATTTTTTATGAGCTATGACAAATATAGTTTATCTTACATATGTTCCTCTAGTTCATATATTGAAAATATACAAATCTCTGATATTTCTTATTTTTTTTAGAATTTTATATTCTCTCACACAAATGAATATGCTATTGTAACTGAAAATGATTTATTATTTTAACAGTAATATACTGTATTTGTTCTTATATAGCCCAAATTCTTAAATTCACCATGATTATATTTTCACAGTAATATACTGTATTTGTTCTTATATAGCCCAAATTCTTAAATTCACCATGATTATCAGTGTTTTGCAGGAATAGGATGAATTAAAGCATAATTTCCAAAAACTATTTTATTATTTCAACTTAAAAAATATATAATCTCTTAAAAATTTAACACTAATATACATAAATTTTCAAAATTTATAAAACATAAATCAATATATAATTTTCTTTACTAATTTTCTGCACAATATATAATTGTTTTTAAAAAAATTACATAAATTATTAATATATAATAATTGAAGTCAATGTTGCATATCTATCTATGACTATTAAAATTATCAGAAAAGTGAGAATTGAGCTTTAAAATAATAAACTGATAAAATTTTTTTGGATGGAGGAGATTTTGAAGATACTAAGCAACTTCATGTTTAATTCTTCAGATTTTCGTTCGAATTTATTATAGACCTTCAATTAAGAGGCAAGGTTTAAAGTTAGAATTCTATTAATATTGTGGGATTAAAAATTGTAGCAGAACAACGAAAGATGCACAGATATAAATAACGTTGAATTATGCTACATTGAAATGACAATGAATGATATTAAAGTGATGAGGTTACACAATGATAATGGTGACTTAACAATGAATATGATTTTCCTAAGATCAAGAGGCACGGCAGTGACTCTAAGCCAAGTACAGTAGTCACTGACTGACTATTATTACCGGAGTCATTACAGCCAAAATTCAACTCGCTGTTACTTTGGTCCTAAGTTAAATATTATTAATCTGACAATTACATTTGAGAAAAGTATTCAATAGGACATAGATTGCTAAATTTGAAGTTTCATATCCAATTAATAATAGAATTAAAGCGGTTTAAAAATTGCAAAAATCGACAAAAAAGCGTCATTTTTTTTCTTCTCCTCCTTCTCCTCCTCCTCCACCTCCTCTATATTCTAGAAAATATTAGGTTTATATTGTATAAAGATATTGAATGTAGGAATGTTCCTAAAAATGGTAGGAATATTCCATAAATATTCTAGAAAATAGTAGGAATATTATATAAAGATGTTGAAAGTGGGAATGATATTAAAAATAGAGCTATTGGATAAAGTTATTAAAAGTAGGAATATTTGATAAATATTCTAGAAAATATTAGGTTTATATTGTATAAAGATATTGAATGTAGGAATGTTCCTAAAAATGGTAAGAATATCCCATAAATATTCTAGAAAATGGTAGAAATATTCGATAAAGATGTTGAAAGTGGGAATGATATTAAAAATAGAGCTATTGGATAAAGTTATTAAAAGTAGGAATATTTGATAAATATTCTAGAAAATATTAGGTTTATATTGTATAAAGATATGAATGTAGGAATGTTCCTAAAAATGGTAGGAATATTCCATTAATATTCTAGAAAATAGTAGGACTATTATATAAAGATGTTGAAAGTGGGAATGATATTAAAAATAGAGCTATTGGATAAAGTTATTAAAAGTAGGAATATTTGATAAATATTCTAGAAAATATTAGGTTTATATTGTATAAAGATATGGAATGTAGGAATGTTCCTAAAAATGGTAGGAATATTCCATTAATATTCTAGAAAATAGTAGGACTATTATATAAAGATGTTGAAAGTGGGAATGATATTAAAAATAGAGCTATTGGATAAAGTTATTAAAAGTAGGAATATTTGATAAATATTCTAGAAAATATTAGGTTTATATTGTATAAAGATATGGAATGTAGGAATGTTCCTAAAAATGGTAGGAATATTCCATTAATATTCTAGAAAATAGTAGGACTATTATATAAAGATGTTGAAAGTGGGAATGATATTAAAAATAGAGCTATTGGATAAAGTTATTAAAAGTAGGAATATTTGATAAATATTCTAGAAAATATTAGGTTTATATTGTATAAAGATATGGAATGTAGGAATGTTCCTAAAAATGGTAGGAATATTCCATTAATATTCTAGAAAATAGTAGGACTATTATATAAAGATGTTGAAAGTGGGAATGATATTAAAAATAGAGCTATTGGATAAAGTTATTAAAAGTAGGAATATTTGATAAATATTCTAGAAAATATTAGGTTTATATTGTATAAAGATATTGAATGTAGGAATGTTCCTAAAAATGGTAGGAATATCCCATAAATATTCTAGAAAATAGTAGAAATATTCGATAAAGATGTTGAAAGTGGGAATGATATTAAAAATAGAGCTATTGGATAAAGTTATTAAAAGTAGGAATATTTGATAAATATTCTAGAAAATATTAGGTTTATATTGTATAAAGATATTGAATGTAGGAATGTTCCTAAAAATGGTAGGAATATTCCATAAATATTCTAGAAAATAGTAGGAATATTATATAAAGATGTTAAAAGTAGGGATATTCGATAAATAATCTAGAAAATACAGTAATAAGGAATATTAGAAAAAGATGTTAAAAGTAGGAACATTTGATAAATATTGTAGAAAATATTAGGTTTATATTGTATAAAGATATTAAAAGTAGAAATATTTCATAAATGTTCTATGCAATATCCCTACTATTTTTTAGAATATTTATAGAATATTCATACTTTTAATATCTCTATACAATATTCCTACTGTTTTCTAGAATATTTATCAAATGTTCCTACTTTTAGCATTTTTTTCTAATATTCCTTATTAGAAAAAGATGTTAAAAGATTATTCTCTAGATCATTTATCGAATATATCCCTACTTTTAATATCTTTATCCTATATCCCTACTATTTTCTAAAAATATTAAAAGACGATATATTCGATAAATATTCTAGAAAATAATAGAAATATTATATAAAGATATTAAAAATAGGAATGATACAAAAAAATAGCAGGAATATTCAATAAATATTCTAGAAAATAGTAGAGATATTGGATAAAGATATTAAAATTTGGGATATTCGATAAATATTCTATAAAATTCAGTATTAAGGAATATTGGAAAAAACGTTAAAAATAGAAATATTCGATAAAGATATAAAAAGGAGGAATATTCGAATAATTCCTACTAGTTTTATGATTTCTTTCTGTTTTATATAATTAATATTATTTTCTAAATTCGGTCTAGTGGTGTGATGCCAATGTTTCAGTTATTGATGCGATCGGTGCTAAACGAGTTTGGATCTAATTCTTAGTTTTATGTTGGAAACATCTACACTGCTGCAACGTTACTATTGGTCACAGGTAGAACGAATGACCAGTCGCCAGTGCAAATGTCACCACCTCGCAAACAGAAAAATCTCGAAACAACTCGCATCTATTCTACTAGAATCGCACACTGCAGTATTTATTTAAACAGGAATTTCGTAGAGTAATATTAAATCGCCTAGAGAAACCTTAACTAAAATCTTTGCTCTCTCTTTTTTTTTTTTTTGATAAAATTCGGAAGAATTTTTTATTTTTCTTTAAATTGATGTTGTTGTTTTCGAGATTTACGGATTTTTTTCCCTCTCGAGAAATAGATTGGAATGAAGAAACTGTAAATCATTTTGGAATATTAATTTATAATTGGTGATGGTACTAAGAAAGAAAAAAAACATGGTCGGTGTTACGAGTTCATCAGTGATTACGGATGAACCCCAACTGTGACAACAAATTGACCACCGGACAGCAAACACTTAAACATCGGTGTTCGTGTCAGTGGAACACATTATTACTACGGTGATAGATGTGTCGGCGTACGATGCTACAACAGTTCCTCCGACAATAGAACCCGGGAGGTCCTCGAACTCCGACATGGACAAAGTACTGCTTGTGTATTGCAAGATGACAGTAGCCTCCTATGTCACTTGTCGGGCCTTTTGTGTAGCAACATCACTGGCACCGCTTCTTGTTTCTTTATTGTAATAACAAGACTGATCTAATGAACTTCAGAAACTTTGCTCAAATATTTTGATAACATTTAACTTGTTCTCTCTCTACAGAAAACAGTATCAAATGAAGGAGATTTTTTTCCCTTCTGTTAATTACCCTGTGAAGTTTCGAAGGCAACTTACCAAAACAACGCGATGGGATGTATAAAACTCTTTAAACGCGATTTCGTTTTCACGGTTTTATCGAATGTTTTCGGGACACAAAATTATAAACATCTGTGCCTTATAATTTCTCCCGAAATGAAAATGAAAGACGATTGATACAATGCTAAATTGCAGCTATACATCAAGACGTTTGGTGTTGAAGTGTACTTAATCGATCTCACCCTACCAACTAATTAATGAAGTTAACATCCTGCTGGGAGGCACGCCTGCGGGAATACAGATTACACACCTAACAAAGTTACACTGTACGTGAGTAGTATTTGACAATGTATCCCTCAGAAAACGTTGACTAAACGCAGATTTCCTGCAATACGTCAGTTTTAAATAAATATTTATCTCAATTCGAAAATAATCGAAAATAATCATATCCAAAAATCTCTCTTGGAAGTTTGCATGGTTTTAAATTTTTCTGGGTGGTTTTTCCTGATTTGTAGACGACTGTGGCTTCATTAGACAGAGATGAGATGGTAGAAACGATTCTACAGTTCGTTACATCAGCTAGGAAACTCACCAGGGTGTCAGTATCCATATTGACCTTCTATTTAATGTTCTCTTCTCCCCACTATCTTACCGTAATATATCACCTGTGCCCAAAGACCGCAGGGTACTTCCGGTGTGGGTTGTTCCGATCGGGAGGGGGCGGCTGCACGCCCCGGGGTGAGAGGGAAGGGTCAAAACTACGATTTTCATGGCCGATATATTACATAGAGGGATGTTCCAAATTCGCTTTAATTATGAGGAAAATAGCTTTAAAAATATATATATATTAATACCTCGTCTCTTTCAAATCTACTTCCACCTACTTACCAAAATTTCCATCGTTAAACTTTGTTCGTATTTATTTATCAAGAACTAATTAAGGTTAAAGTTCATAATCATCAAATAATTATTTAACGAAGAAGATGATATAATATTAATATACGGCTTGGTGGACGATGCACAACATCAAACGTTGGACTTATAGGCGTTTTCAATATTCTGTATTATGATAGATTGTGCATCTGATATTTCTCATTTCTTCTCTTCGCTCTTCGCAGCGCATCTAGTGGTTGCTAAAGGGCGTGGCCATAGGAGATATTTCATGATAAATTGTGTCCTGATGTAGTGTGACGGAGATGGTTGCATTGTTGTAGTGGGTGCAGCAGGACCTCTCGATGTTCTTAGGGGCCTCGGGAGGTCTCTTTCGATACTCTGCCCTGTCGAGTCCACTCGGATGACCCTGGGTCACTGCCACGGTGTCTAGCTTGCGGCCACTGTCACCAACCCTGTAATTTTGGGGCCCACTTCCATTGTTGGCATCCAGCACATCCTAATGGACTCTGGCTCCGGGTCCAGCTCTGTTGGTTTCAGTGATGGTGACCGCTGTTTAGCGATCCTGAAAGAGGAATAACCATAGAAGCGGCGCTTAGCCGTGTGGCAGTGATATATGAGACGATAGAGATGAAACAGGACCCAGTGATTTCAGTATGCAACCATTCTAGGATGCCGACCTAATGATAGACTAAAGACGAAAAAGCGACTGTCCAGCAAGGACGTCGGTTTTCTATTTTTATTTTCTCTCGTGTCGTGAACCCAAGGTTACCGTATTATTTACTTCCACGTTTAACAATGCACTGCAACTTAAAAAAAAATTAATATATATATATATATATATAAAAGAATATCAGTTTATTACATTTCTAGAATATAATAATTTTTTTATATTCTTCTATTGTTGTTTTATTATGTTTTCTTTTGGTAATGGTGTGTAATGTATTCTTACTTGCATGCATAAAGTCAACTTTGCGTAATTATAGAGATATAAGAAGTTTAGTAAGTACTCTTAGCAATAAAAACAGCCAAATAACTTAACAGACCCGTCAGCTGACAAACGCCTTGTTCAAATGAGACCAGGTTATGAAGTGTTAGATGGGCCTCCGTAAAGGTTGACCATGGTTGAGAGGGAGGAAGAAAAAAAAAGGGAGGGATTAAGTTGGGTGTGATGGGCCCCACTTCACACCCGTCGGCAGTCACGGACAACAGACAAGTCAGCCTTTAGAAAGGCCGCTGCTTTTCCTGAGGCCTTCCCTTTTGTTTTATAGACCCGGTGCCACCCCTGCTCTCGCTATTCCGGGGACTGTCCCCTTATCGGAGAACTGATCGGTGGGATGCACCTTGTCACGACTTCCGAACCCCCTACAAATGGACTGTCACGATATTGCAGTCGCCAGTTCTCATTATACAGCAGTACAGGTGCATGAGTGACCTCTGATCCGTCGTGTAAAATCTCCTTATCCAATAGAATTTTCCCGACGTTATTTGTCATGTTATCACGCGTGACGGTGAACGTGAGCTATAGAATGTCACGAATGTGTTTGAGGTCATACAGAAAATTAGGCAATAGTTTACACAGATACCTTTTGTCAGACTTGATTATTCTGTGGCATCTGAGGTACAATAGGTTAGAAATGCTTTTATCTCATAAATAAAGATCTGCAATTTGTGTTTTAATCTCGGAATTTAAACAAATATTAGACATGCTGTTAATAAATTTGTACTCGGTCTGACTTTTTTCATATAACGTGATATTTTTTTTTTTTTTTGCATTATGAAATTAATTAAATATTTGATCTAGGTCCTACGTCTTCTTTGCAGGAATTTTCCAAAACTTCGATATCTACGTTTTAAGCAGTTAAAATTTAAACTTTTTTTTTTTTTTTTGCATTATGAAATTAATTAAATATTTGATCTAGGTCCTACGTCTTTGCAGGAATTTTCCAAAACTTCGATATCTACGTAAAACGTAGATATCGAAAGCAGTTAAAATTTAAATATTTGTCCAAAATATTATTAATTATTTAAAAAACATCAGTAGAAAAATCATTATTAATTAACGTTTTGCATGTTTAAACTCCGAATAAAATAAAAATTGATCTCCAAATGACTCAAAAATTTATTGCTACCACGAAAAAAAAAGTTTTCTAATTTTAACTCTCGTGAAAATTCAGTTTAATATTTTTTTTAACTTAAAAAAAATTAATTACTGTTTTTTTCCAAAAATTCTTTCTGTTTGTTATGCTAACAGACCCGAATGATTCGCAGATTTCCAAATATTTATTTCAATATCTTCAGTAGGTTAGTCTCGAGTAGCTGTACTACTTCCTACTCGTTAATAATAAATCACAAAATGCCATTTGTTCGTCTGGTATACCTTTTTCTTGTTTTTCGCGAATATCCCAAACGCCAATCTTAGTCAAAAGTCTTGTTGGTGCTGCTGTACCACAAGGCGACTTTTGTCTTTGGTATCCAATGTCCAGAAGCAAATGGCGTCGGACAATGGACAATCAGTTGTAACAACGTCCATCGATCTACATCAAGTCGTTTAACCATCTCTAGGAAGCTATTATTAGAACTGGTAGAACCACGTTTTTCCCAATTGCTTAATTACTATGTATTCCCTTCTAGGACCTCCCATCTGGGTAGAGGGATTTTCTTTCTAGCTGTCTGCACCCTATCTTTAACTATTGGGTCAGTTCGAGTTGTCACTCCTGCACTGTATTTAACATCACTATTGTTTCTGTTATTCAACTCATAAAGTAATAATGTTTGTTGACATGTTCAAATTTGTGATGGATTCGATTCTTAAATTTTAAGCATGCATATTATCATTACAGGGAACACATAAACTATTTTTGCTTTATAAGAATTGTCTAATTATAGTTTTATTTTTTCGTTTACAGCCCTGGATAAACTCGGTTTTCGCCATCTTTATAACTGTCATCAGGTAGAGTTAGTGCAACCTAGTATTGCCTTCGACATTGCCTCTCTCATGCTTTATGGAACACAAGCTATCCCTATAAGGTTAAAAATCCTCCTAGACAGACTGTTCAGTGTTTTGCAACATGAAGAAGTGTTGCAAGTGCTTCACGGCTTCGGTTGGACGTACGAAGATTATGCTCGAGGTTACATATTACAGGTAAGTCGAATTTTTTTTACTATTTACCTTCTATAGTTTTGCCATTAATTTTTTTTTCCTCCGTTTAAAAAAGACAATCCTTATTACATTACGGATTCTAATTTATTCATTGGTTGTCCGATATATTTATTACGAAAATTACTAGTATATAAAATGAGATTGATCTGATAAACTGGCTATATCCATTATCCGCATAAACATAACGGGTTTCGAACGTTAAGCTAAGAATGGTGTGCCATCAATACCTGAATTAATATTTTCGAAAATAATAACGGCTTATTCATATCCCGTTTATAATTTTGCCTGTAGGCTACAACCCAACCTACATCAAGAGAGAGAATCCAAGGGATAAACTGCGATCTTAAAATATTAAATTTTAATTGAAGTCTGCAACGAAGTGTCTTCGGATGAAAGGATAAAGACGTCCCTTTAATTACATTATAATTAAATACTGCGAAGACTTTCATTTTCACAATTATCTTAATTGTTTCTGCACTGAGAGAGAGAGTACACACTATGGAATTTAGTTGACGTTTATCGGATTGTGTTCGGTCTAAAACCATAGAGACCTTACGATTTGCAAGCCCAGACTAATTTCTTTATCTCTCGTACTTTGTTAAGAATAGATTTTACAAGCTTCTGTTCACTGTAAATGTCTACAGTTTACAACCTCCTCCTGTAGCGAAACCGTTCTTTGGAGAGTTTCTAGTTTGTCATAATTATATTAACAGAAAATAACAAGTATACCGAAGTCAGTTTATGAGACAGCATTAAGAAGGATAAGCAATTAATCTACATAAAAAGGAAAAGTTCTTAGTTATGTTATATTTTTCTACTACAAACAACAAGCATTTTAGCTGAAGGACTTAATAACTTGCCTCAATTTATTTCGCATTAAAATTGCCTTTAATCTAAGACAGAAAACTTTTATCGCTTGATATATTTAACTTAAAAAAAATTGATATAACGATAAATCAGTGTTTTTTTTTTAGTCCATCTTTCTTGTGCATTTTCGAATGAAACTTTAATTAAGTCGTTTTCGGACAACCTAAATTTTCTTGAATATATTTGCAAACTGTAAACGTTGGCGAATGTCTACTCATAAATTATAGATGTGAAACAATAACCCAGAAATATTTTTAACTATTTTGACGTCACGCGTTGTCAGTTTAATGATGTAAATGGCCCGAGGCTAACATGCCAGCGATAACTCATCACTTCAAATTCTCCGACATTCCGTTATTGAGACGGTCCCTACCTGTGACCTATAGGTCATTCGTGGCAAATTAAACTGCAACGAAGTCCTACTTTGTTTTTCTTGAGGCAAAAAACGGCTAAAACGGATAGAAGAAAGCACCTTAGGCTCTCTAACAAAGAACTGAAGATAATATAGAGGATATATTGTATCGACATCATTGTAACCGAATTTTGCGCTGTTGCAAGTTAACAGTTATTGAACTTCCCCAAGGCCAACCCTCATGGTTATGTTTAGATGATCTCTGCCGCTTTCAACAATATCGGAGCGACACATAATTGTCAGTCGTCTGATCGACTATTTGTCATTAGGTTCACGTCACGGCCATGGAATTACCTGGCCCACACCTGTGATAAATGGAGTCGCCCCCTTCACCTTCCCCATAAAATGTCATTCGGAGGGCCCCTGGGAACATTTCTCCAACCGTTGTTTTGTCCATTTGATTCTCTGTAGTCGACAATACATCCATTAACTCCCTTCCAGTTGTCTAGGAGGATTTTCCGCACTTTTCTTTAACAAGGGAAATCTCACTGACATTTTCTCTGTTAAAAGAAAAATAACAATAAATTAGCTACCGTTACTTCAACCGAAAGAAAATTTTATAAATTATTTATCCGGAAAACAGTAGGTTTTTAAAAATCCCGTTCACAGAATAAAAGAACAGCGAAGATCCGAAGTGTTAAAAAGATTATTTATAGGTTTATATCTCGTGGGAATAATATACCGTCTTGTGATTCTTATGGATAGAGTATAAATAAATTTCCACTCACAGTTGAAATACTTTAAAAGCTCATCAATCTTGCAGAGATATTCGAATAAATTTGATTTTCTTCATAATCAAACCAGGGATTCTTCTTGTTTTGTTCTATTCCAAAATATTATTAAAATCGATATTTTTACGTAGATTTAAACGTCGAAAATTTTTGAGAAGGACAATAATTATCGCTTTACACTTATCTAATTTATTTACACTTGTGATTGGTAATTATTACGCTTAAGGGGGTCAAAATCGCAGGCCAAATATAGATGGATATTACATTAATAAATAATCGAATGCTTTCTTAGATTAAAAGAAAAAATAAAAAGAGTTGCGAAGAGATTGAATAAAAAAAAACTGACCAAGTCAAAAGGGAAATGCACAAAAGCAGCTGTCCTAGTTCATTTTCCCATCTTTGACAAATGTGCCGGTTGGACCTAGGAACGGTCCATTTGAGACTGAGCCCTTTCATCGTCACAGACATCCGACAAGGAAGGCAAGCGAGAGGGAAGTGTGCCAGCCATGGCTCATTACAACTCTGTCTCTACGCCTTGCCCCATTGCCTCGTCTCCAGCCCGACTGAATGTTTAATGACAAGACTTTGTCACTTAGCCTTTCGACAGGACATGTTGTTTTTAAACTGAGGATGGAGGTCTTGGTTCAGACGTTGCAACACGTCATTAACGTTATTTATAACAACAGCATCTTGTATTGTTTAGTCTGGCGGAAACGATCAATGGAATTTTTTTTTATCGCTCCCGAAATATTTGTTTCTGCAAAATTTAACCTTTCAATTGTTAATTTAAAGGTTCTGAACAATATGTCGCCGTATATATATAGTTCTTTTACACTAAATGAACCGCAATCGTCTCAAAACGGAATCCAGGTATTTTTCTAACGAAAAGTTTCGTGTAATAACATTAAACGTGAATAGCGCTCGACTACTGTGGTTATTCAATTCATCAACTTTCTATGGCAAGAAAGTTGGCACGTGTTCATAAAGGTATGATGTCACGATAGACGATTGTGCATCACTTCAACTGCTTTGGCGAACGGATTGCACTCAGCTACAATGAGAATGTCACAGAGTTCATTCTTGTGAAAAGTAGGGACGGAATTGTACGGAAACTATTAGCTAGGAAATTTTCTTGTCAAGCAGGTCCTGGGAACTGAATGATAAATGACAGGTCTTAATGCCGGTGAACGCCGACACTGACATTTGATGTAGGTCTAGCTGCTTGTCCTGCACTAACTATAGCTCTGCCCTCTTTATGTGTTTGAGAAAACAAAAGAACGTCCTCTTTAGATTTATATAATGAAGCAGATTAGCCGGCCTTGCATAAGAAGATTAAAAAATACCGAGTTCGATTAAAGATAAAAAAAATATATATGTATTTTTACGGCTTTCAAACGTTTTAAAGTATTTTTTTAAACATTTTTCCTATAATAAAAATGGGGAGAAACGAATCGTCCAGTAATCCTTTGACAGTCCAGATTGCTTGTTCGTCAATATGTGATTGTACGCAATCCATCATTCTATTGTTTCTCCACACGAACCGTAGACAAAACGATAAAAAAATGTAATCTTAATTGAACTTCTATTTACGAAAATTTGCTGCAGGTTATACAGCACGTAACGAATTTTTTGCTAAGATTTTAATTTTGTGTATATCGAATAAACAAAATAAAGTAAAACGTGAAAGCCACGAAAGAATTTTTCCACGTTCAGACGAGTCTCTTAAAAACGGCTTTTGTGTTGGCAAATTCAAACATTCACACATATATATACGTTTAAGAGTTTAACCGAAAACATTCTGTTTACTTTTGAATGGTTTCCAGTTGAAGGTCAGAAGAAATGTAAGCAAAAAGTATTTTAAAAGTCAATAGAATGAGATGGAAATAAATGGAGGGTACACGAGTGGCCATAAACGTGACGTCCCCAAAAAGGCACGGGATAAGTGGCCACTTCATCTGCTTCTAGTTCCGTGTCGTTGACTTGTGTCTTAGCCATCAGGACACTTGTCAACTGACTGTGTCAAACAGGTTCTATAGAATACATCGAAGACTAGTTCTATAATAACAGCCGACCTTAACTTAAGAGTTGAAGAGAATACTGACATCCCTCAGGCAACTGGGAGCGTAACCTTTTTACATCATAATAATGTTATTAGTCTCTGGCATCAGTATTATTGTCCAGTACTGTGGTATTCAAGTATTTATACTTCAAATGAATAAAATGATATAATATTACATCTTATTCTTTTTTAAATTTAAAAGATTTATTAGTTCCATTTCAACAATCAACGTTCCATCTGTCAGAATGCATTTATTTGGCATTAAAACTGCAATAGCACTTTGAACGACTTCATATTTTTACTGCCACCGACTATCATCCTTTGATTCACTCTTTTTTTTATTTATCTGCTTTAACTTTATTGTTATAACAATAAAGTTTATAAAAAAAATCTAACCAAATGCTGCAAACAAACTTATTTTTTTTTATTATTCCTGTTAAAACTTATTATCAAGTACTGTAACCAGACATCTTAATAATCTTTTTCGAGTATTTAAAAATGATTTTGATCACGTAATTCATAATAAATAGTAAATTCTGTTATATAATACACTGATAATTTTTATCTTTAGTGGAGAAATACTGTTTACATATGCGGTCCATCTGATTTCTTCTCGAGTTGTGGTAGCCACACTTTTATATTTTTCACACTTTTAAGTGAATTTATCACTTTTATAGCAGTTAAATTATATTTATACATATTTTTTACGATTATAACTTTACTCGGGTTTGTAAAAATTAATATAACTTGGATACAGTTGAGTACCAACGAGACGAAATTAATTATTATTTAAAAATGCATATATCTAAATTTCAGAGGAAAATATAGAGAGATCCGAGATAGGAAAATTGGTTTAAAAAAAAAAAAAGTGTTTGGTGTGTATTTACAAAATATTGTGTACCTTTTTACTCTTATATCACATAATAAAAGTTTATTGCCACTTGAAAAATTTTATTTCCTCATTACTCAAATAAGTAAATCTCACAGTAAGGTTTCCATCTGGTTTTGTTCAATGTCTGCAAATCTTTTAGAATTTTTGCAGTTTTTTTTTTTTTTTTTCTTCTTCGCCGGAAAAAATTGGTTTGATACAACATCTATAACAATCCAACTTGATTTATAAAATATTAAAATAATTATTAGCAGAATTTTGGCATTTTTTTTTATTATTAGTTATGCGAGTGTATGATGCTGTTGAAAGGTTAAATCGCTGAAAATTGTTAATGAATTATAAACAAAAACCGGAACAAATTATTTATTAAATTATTTAACATATTTTGACAAAAATTAAAGGATGTTTGGAGTTATAAAGCAATAAATGAGTTATTTGGCCTTTCTGTCTTCATATTAAAGCGTTTATATTTGTTTATACAAGTTATATCTTTTAATAATAAACTAGCAAGTAGCATTTATGGACGAAGATTATGTTATGAAAATTTCGAAAAAAAAATGTCCAAAGTTGGCTGTTTTATGGAGGTGTGTACACTGTTGCACTTGTATAAAACACAATCCCGACTGGTGCAGACTGAAACCATCTGGAGAGGACAGAGGTAGGACCGAATATTTCTCAGTCAATAAATTAGTAGAGCTGGTGACTTGCCAGACAGCTGGGGATAAACCGTGGATTGAGTCAAGCCAAGGCAACGGCACACCAGAAACAGGATGTTTAGCCAATTTCGGGACTTGCCCGTCCTTTGGTGAGACGTGTAATGTCAAGGCAGGTGGATGGTGACAAAGGGTTTGTTTATATTAAGCTGATCTAATGTTTATACGATAGCGGTGACATGTCAACACTGCCGATGGCGACAAAAAATAATGTTTGTTTATGCTGTTTGGTGCAAGATGTTAACCAGGCTTGGACCATGGCAACCACTCTACCTTTGGCAAAAGACTCAAGGACTATCCTTCTTCGCTTCTTTAAAAAAGTGACGTCAGTAAAGGGTTAAATAAATGTGATGCTAAAGGTTAAAACAGTCGCATGATGATGATGTAAGATTAAATATTCCTTATATGATACCGCATATCGAATTTTTTATTATTATTATTTTAAAATTCTCTTAACTTTATAGCGTATATTATTATGCTCTACACAATTTATAATAATAAAAATTTATAGATTTTTTTTATATTAAGATAGCATTAAGATAATGATATAAGTTATATAATTCAATAAAAATTCTTATCACGATTTAAGGCAATAAATAGCTCGTCGAAGTAGTGCAGTTTTGACATTCTGATATAAAATGATAGTTTGGCATCTGATCTTAAGGATGGTTGCTATCGAACCACAAACTAAACATCCTCTAGATTTATTTACGTTTATCGAAAGTGTCATCTAATTAAAATAAAAATCATACTGCAGCTCACATATATATAATCCACAGAACGTTCTCTTATTAACCATGCAATAGTTTTAATATTCTGCAGGATAATCTGATTATTAAAATTTTTAATAGAAGTCAAATTATTAAAATATGTAGAGAAGGTCACAATCTATGTGTACAAAAATATCATGGATGTTATTGCCTCATTCCCTGATCTATTGAAGACATGTATCTTGTTCTATATATTTATTTTGCAGGTACAGAAACTGTCTAGAGAGGATGTGAAAGCGTTTTAAATTTGGCTATGGCACCATCTGGTTGCCAGAAGTTGACGTTTGCTTTGGACATCTTCAAAAACTTAACTTTTAACATTGAACATGTCGAAAATACTTTTATAAACTATCGATTCTTTAATGGTCTTGTTTGGTTTTATAGATTTATTTGTTTTTTTTTTAATCTACTGAATTTTCTATTTTTAATATTTCATAAATAATTGATAAATATTAAAATATGATTATGTACTGTAAGGTTATAAATAATTTTTAAATTTTTATCACTTGAAAATCAATAGACATCGCTGATGTTGCATTTAAATGAGAGCAATGGTTATTTTTTTATTATAAAAATATGAAATAATCCACTGTTAAGTTAAGAATTACAGTAAAATTCCGTTTAAAAGAAAGGTTCTCAGAATGGAATTTTTTTTCGCAGGACGCTGCTGGCAACGTTCTGGATAGATGGATCCTAGCGACCAGAGAAGAAGAACCTCTTATTCTTCAACAGTTCCTCAGATTTGGTGAAACAAAGACAATATCTCAACAGTTACTTGTACAAGAAAGCAGTGAGAGACAAGATTATGTGATTCATGCACCGAGAGCCGACTCCGATATAAAAAAGTTCATCGACAGAACAAACCGTGTAGCGAGTACTGCGTTCTTCAAACATAACAGTGTTTATACAGCGAGTCCACATGGTACCAGTATACAATCATTACCAGTTACTTGTTCCTCTATGTTTAGACATCCTTCCAGTGTAAGTTCCACACATTCGTTATCTCCAAATGAAGGTTCTCCCACTGAAAGAAACAGTCCCTTAGCCATCTCTCCGTTGAACAAGCTACAAAATATGCAACCTTACGATTTTCGGCGAGAAAAAACGAGTCCCGAAACTAGAACTTCTGAAGCCCCAGTGATGTCTCTAACTCACAGTACACCCCTTTCATCACCAACTACTTCACTTCCATCTCTACCCACTTTAAGTACTACTCTAACAAATCATACGTCAACTGCCACTGTAAATTCAGATTTTAGTGTCACAGATGGTGGCTCTGATGATGACACTAACAGTGCTATTAATTTAAGCCAGTCGTCGACAGGACATATGGATTCTGTTTATGCAGCTAAAAAAGTTCGTCATCTTAGAAAATCGGCCAATCCCATGAAAAGAAGATGGAATCCAATTGTTTTAAGCACTCTAAATACAAATCCTTCTACAGGAAAAAAACGAGTACAGTGCCACGTGTGCCTAAAAACGTTCTGCGACAAAGGTGCTCTGAAGATTCATTTCAGTGCTGTTCATTTACGAGAGATGCATAAATGCACCGTAGAAGGATGTAACATGATGTTCAGTTCGCGAAGAAGTAGAAACAGACATAGTGCCAATCCAAATCCAAAGTTACACACCCCAAATCTAAGGCGTAAAATTAATCCACACGACGGAAGGACCAGTAATCCTTTCCCCCTTATTCCACCAAGTGCCCTCATTAATTTTAATAGTAATCTTATTCCTTCGAGTGTAAATCAGATCATGGATAGAGACGGTCCTGTGACTCCTGAAAGCGAAATCACGTCTCATATGCCAATCGGAACGATGAAAGAAACAGTTGTATCTCATACGGGATCGATATTACACAAATATGATGAGGATGGAGCACTGCCATTAACTAAAAAAGCACGAGTTGAACAAGATATCGAAGATATGAGTAATGGAGCCGAAGAAGGAATGGATCTGACAACAAAAGACGACTCTTTAAACAATAGAGGGGTGAGAAAAAGAAAAAGCTTAAACCCCACGAAATGTGCTGTTACATCCGATGACGATCTACAATATGTTTCAACAGATGATTCATCTAGTGATACATACATTGATCAAGCGGATGAAAACGGACTTTTGGATTCAAAATCCGAAGACGGCACTTCCGATTTAGCAGACGATTCCAAAGACGAAGATCTCGATAAAGACGATCTTGACGAAAAGGAAGAAAAGAGAGAATCCAGAATAATTCGTACAGAGATATTACAATACGAGCACATTAAAACGGAAACTATTAAGTCCAGACACGTGGATATAAAAAGCTCCATAGACTTCTCTAAACGAGATCTATCTATCAATCATCATAACGAAGTGGAGGATTTATCTGAGAACCCGTTACGTCATCTGGAATCATTATCTCTTGGGGCATTCAATAATATGGTATCGACAAATTCTAGGAATCATTTGACACAAAGCAATCCTGTTACTAGTGGTGTACTTTATCATGCACCAGGATTAGGTTTGGCTTCATCTATGCCCTCAGAGAGTTGTCGAGATATGAATGTCACGGGTACAGATTTGTCTGGAAACACAATAGTGCCTCCAGCGTCTTATCCTCCTGTTAATAATAACAGTGATCAAGAAAGTGATCATATGTCTTTAATGCCCGTTTATCGAGATGCTTCTATTGGTTCTAACATGGAAATACCTGTAGATAAAGAAAATCCCAGAAGATGTACAGCTTGTGGAAAAATTTTCCAGAATCATTTTGGTGTGAAGACCCATTACCAAAATGTTCATCTAAAACTTATGCACAAGTGTACTGTAGAGGGATGCAATGCAGCATTTCCATCTAAACGAAGTCGAGACAGACATAGTGCCAATTTGAATTTGCACAGAAAGTTACTTTCCACTTCTTCAGACAAAGGGAGTGCATTCTTCGATAAAGCATCGCTTTATCCTTACCATCCTGGAGTCGCATTAAGGGACGAATTTTTCAGTAGACTATACGATCCTCAGAGTTTGTCTCTGGGATTTCCTGATATATATCATGGACGAATGCCGACGTGTGGACCAGATGGACTCAGTGCCTCTTTTACTAATCACTTGGGTACGAGTAATCCATTGTCGACAATGCCAACTTTCCATCCAGCGTTTATGGCACCCACGTCATCTGCGTCAGGGGGAACGTTATCGGAAGGAATAGCTGTTGTAGAAACAAGTGGAAGGAATTCTCCTACCAGCACGATGAGTTCAGCTCAGAGCCCTCAACCCGCATCACCGACTTCCATCAAAACATATCCTGCGTGTTTGGAAGAAGAGTTAGGTGCCGATAGCGACGGAAAATATTCCTGCGAATTTTGTGACAAGAAATTTCACGAGAACGTAGTACTAAGAGAACATTACGAAAAATCGCATACTCAGGAGGTTCAGCGCTGTTCTGTAGAGGGATGTAATAAAGTGTTCCTATCAAGGAGGACCCGTACTTTACACGAGGAATTCCACAATAAAAAGGAAAAGGTGGCGACCACCTCTTAACTAATAAACTTTCGCTCTCATTCATTTTTATCTGTGCGATGGACGTCTATGTAATATTATGCATTCTGTGCCAACAGTTTCTCAATCCGCTGGGAACACGTCAGTTTAAAAGGAGAAAGTGTGATGTAATATAGTTGTTTGTTCGTCAACGTTTCTTTCTCATCCTTCACTGGTGACGACCTGGTGGAGTCTTCCAGACTATTTTCTTAAGTGTCTCCGTTTTTTCTCCCTTTTTGCCAGATCGGAGTTTAAAACTGCCTCTAGTTAGTGGACAGTTTGGGTGTTGTTCCGTACGAAAAAAAAAACAGTACAAACTAGTTGGGAAAAAGTGAACTAATGTCCCTGTTTGTTCTGTATAACCTGTAGCCTCCGAAAAGGTTTTTTGAAAGTTGTTAGAAAAGGAGTTGTTTTCTCCGCCAAAGCTGATGTTTAAAAAAAAAATAAGATAGCATTAATATTTCTCAGCCAAAAGTTAAATTATTTACTCCCAGTCATTTCCACAGATATTGTATCACCCTATAAGGTGACATATTAAAAGTACTTAAACTATTGCATTGTGTAATTTGTCAGAGAATGTTATTATGGTTACTTATTGTACATATTTTTATCTATTTTCACGCCATGTTCTACGAAAAATAGATTAAACTATATATATATAAATAAAAATAGATTAAATAGATGTTAACTTAACACAGAGAAAGTATAACACTTTAACTGCTTTGCTATTATTATTCTACACAGAAACTAAAGTAAACTTTTATAATATTCTTTATTAATTAACTTTTTTACATTGTTTACTTGAGATTTACAAAAATTATAAAGTAAAAATTAGCCGAAAACATTTTTTTTTCTGATAAAATTACAGATACACAATAACCATTCAAGTCAGCTTCATAGCAATGAAAGGATTGTCAGTATAACTTATTATACATTAAATTGTTAATTTTTAAGAACTTTTTTATGTGAATCTATACAAAAACATTCATAACTTTAATATGCACCTTTGGTTAACAAAAAATAAAAAATACTAATCGCGCAATCCAATTTTTACTGTTGGTTGTAAGCCTGCTATTAAACTAAATGTTTTACATTTGTCAGCGACTGAGATCCAGATGATTGTTTCTGCTCTTGTTACAACTGGATTTTCGGACAAACAAATAATACATTTTATTTATTTAAAAAAAAAATCGAATCGGTAATAAATTTTTCATTAAAACATAACTAAATACACGACAAACGTTAAAGGATCGGCGTGTAGTAAATCCACATAGATTAATGTCATCCGAATGGGATTGAAAAGAAGGCAAGCTCCCGTTCCATTACAGGTTTTTCTAATGCTTTCTACATAGGAGATACGGTAAAGAGACGGGGATGACCTTCCGAAAGCAGGATTGAATGGGACTCAGGTGAACGGATAAATCCTTCTTCGTCTTGCCATTAAATCCCGGCAATACATCTTCGCGCAAATGTTTTATAATTACCAAATTGCAACGGATTGCAACTGCGATAAAGGTTCGTAGTATGAAAAGAAAAAGCGTTTTTTTCGGGATTCGGTTTCAGAGGATTCTGATGGTTTTAACGCAAAAATGTTACGCTTGCGAGCGTGTTACATAATTTGCTTTAATTGCGACTTGTACTCAATCCAAATCGCTTAACCGAATCTGTTTTCCTTTTAAATCGCGAATAAAAGTTCCGATTAAAATACGGAAAATTCTCCGAATGTTTTGTGAGATCTAAACTACGCCTGGATGAATAATAATGGCTACATAAATTTAATTATGACTTCTATTAAAACTTACGTTATATTTCTATTTATAGCGATGTTCTGCTGAAAAACAAATTACAGGAAGCACGGTACAAACTGTGAAAAGATAGTTGCTTATAAATAGAGAGCATCCTTTACACAATCGTGTCCATCGGCGAGAGAAATCGCTCATCCGTTCTGTCCACCATTAACTGGGAAGTGAGGACATGAAGTGTTATTGTCAACATCCTTTCGCTCACTACAGTCTGGACAGGATATTGACTCGAGTAACAGAAGACTCTTTTCTAGACACAAAAAGGGAAACGTTTCCTACTGTACAGGAACTATGTGCTCAATGTCAGGATGTTGCCCTCTTGTCTTACTCGAAAAAGGCTTTTAGAAGCACCAAATTACGCCGCCATGTCATTAATATTTATTCTGCAAGGGTTAAAAAGTATGTATATTCTTTTATCTAGGTTGGTTAGCAGAAGGGGAAAAATTAATCTTGATAAATAATTTAATCAAGATGATTGTCATTGATTAAGCGTCTATAATAAAATAAATACATCGGTAATAAATCTCGTTTAAGTGAAAGAAAAGGAGTTGTGTATGTGCATCGAAAACTATTTGCAACTAAAGTACGCATAAAGAAAAAAGTTCAATTTAAAAAGAATGAAATTAATTCTGAATAATAAAGAGAATAAAGTTTAATGTATTCATAGAATCATCGATTTTCTCGCAGAGCTGAATATGCTCCCGATCATTCATTCAGTGACATCATGACATGCAACAGAAAGAAATCTTTGGCTTTGCATATTCTTCCTGTCTTTCAAAACTCTCTCTTATAGTCTGTGGTTATAACTTCAATTGAAAAAGAAAATAAAAAAAAACGAATGAGTTGTATCGGACGGTCCTCTCTCTCTCTCTCTCTCTTTCTCTTTTGTGCGATTTAGATGTAAATACTCCATCATTAATTACATCTAGATACATAAAAGGCTTATCGAGTGACCCGCGGTGGTCTTTTGTCCGTGTTCGAAGACATTCCGTCACTAGTTTTAAAAACGGTGACGTCACAGCCACGAATGTGATGTATGATACCGCAGTTGTCAATGTCCCAATGGTAGACAACGCAGTTACAGGAGTCTAAACAGAAGAAGAAATTAATGGGATTCGCAGCAATGACTAATAGTCTCATAGCTGGACAACACAGTGGGTATGGAAGATGGAATTAACCCCAGCACCTCTCGTGATTAAGTATCGAAGAAAAAGGATCACATTCCTACAAGTAGGGCTATTTGTTTCAAGCACGTTTTTTAAACATGGCTACCGAAAGAAGTCTTCGGTTATTTAATCAACTCCATATTTTTAATGAGACGTAAGAGTACAATGATAAAACTCGATCGTTTATTCATACAGCAGTCAGAGAGAGAACACCATTAAACCAATTGACGTGATTGATTCCAAACATTTTATGCCTTAAGATTTTTTTGCACTTTCGATGATGATGATGAGATAAAATCGATACAGTAAGAATTAAGCTTCTTTTAAGAACTCTAAAACATAAAAAGCCAGAGGAAAAAACAGTTTTTGCGGGGGAAATTTCCCTCTTTTGCAAAATTTCCCTCTACAAGGACAAGTACACGCGCGGACACCACCCAACTCTTTCGATCATTAATACAGGTATATAGGAGGCCGCCGCTTCCCCATTATCCACGTAGCGTACCTAATGTTTGTGTCACCGAACAAATCTCCATCAATCACTTTGCTTCACGTCTTCTTAACAATCACTCCTAAGTAATTACTGGTTGAGTTCTCACGGCTGCGACTCGTGATCTGTCGTCGAAATGACAGGATTCCGAAGTAGGACAAGTCGGCTGGTAATTCTAAAGTGTATAGACTCTATCACGAGTCCATGCCCAATTTTTTTTTATTCAATTAGAAACGTATCAGACGTAAGATTAAATTTTCTAGCATCATTTTTATTATTACTCTGAAGGAAAACGTCTTGCAGAAACAATCGGAGCAATAAAAGAATCGTTTTTAGGGAGTCACGACTATATATATTATTATTATTATTTACGTGATTTGCTTAATTACGTGTGTATACGAGTTGCGAACTTTAATATTTTGACACGCTCTTAATTTATTTAAAGCAAAGATAATGATAATAATAATAACGACGTCATTTATGGTGTGCAGATATTATGCATTTTGAATACATTATATTATTAAAGAGGACAAAAGAAAGTGTAAAATCCTGGAAGCTGCGGCTAGAAAACGTATCCTGTATCAGGATAATTGCGTGGCTAGCCTGAAGGCTCTTAATTAGATCCTTTGCAATGGGATAATTCTTTATTCATTTGGAGGGAGGCGTGTAGAAACAGGCCCACCTAATTAATATAAAAGAGCGTTATAAAACCGGTATCTATGGCATTCATCTTCATCATATATCGGGAAAAGTTTTTCTGCTGCGTAAAATCGCTTAGGATGCGCGTAGAGAAAGGGAGAGTGAAGGTGTATTACGCCAAGTGTCACGCTTTTGGTCCGATCTTGTCTTGGGTTAACAAAGCAGAGTAAAGCACGTCAGTTGATAAATCACGTTGAGTTGGGTTTGCGTGAGATGGGTGACGGACGGGTGAGTCGGTCGCGATTATCGATGGGTTTCTATCGTGACGTCCTAGTGTCGGGTTGACTAGCGATGAGGGTTTTTTTTTTTTTCTTTCTGCCGACCACCTCCCTCGCTCTCTCAGGTAATAGATTTGCTAGAGTTCTCCCTCTTGGCCGGCTCCCGTATACCCTCCCAGACTGTTATGAGTTGGTAGTGTTCTTGCCAAATTTACCTACTGAATAATCAAAGAACGGAGGGTGGGTATTCCCACGCCACTGTATGAACTCGCACACTGTCTCAACTTATGAATAAAACCGACTGGGAAACTTTTCTCCTCCGTCTTGTCTAATAAATGGAAATTTTTGCACATTCAAAATTTTCCCACGTTTTAAATTTTAAAGTTGCCCACTACTACCGGCTGATATTTTTTATCTATTCTCTCATTTAATTCTAGCCAACGCCAACTTTAGACAGGACTCTGTATATGACGTCACTGGGAATTAACTTCATCTCCCATCGCACACAAACATAGAAGAGTAAATTGATTCCCACCCCCTAACTTTTCACCCTGCCAAGATAGACACATAGTAGGTCAATATATCTTAACTTATCCTTGCACATAATAGTTTATCCTTTCTATCAAACGGTTTCACTTTATAAACATTTGATACTTTTCCAAATATTTCAAAAATTAATATTTATCTTCTTCTCCCAAATAATACTTGTATCTCTTAAATAATCCAACATCCTCATTATTATTCAAACGACGGATCGTTAGTTAGAAGAAAATTTATATCTCTCTTACCAGATTTAATTCTACTAAATTGAACCTTTTTTTTAATAATCCAACATCCTCATTATTATTCAAACGACGGATCGTTAGTTAGAAGAAAATTTAATATCTCTCTTACCAGATTTAATTCTACTAAATTGGAACCATTTTATTTTGGTTTTAATGCCATTTTCTATAATTTGTTTCGCATACATGTCTCAAATCTATAAGTTAATCTTGTATAGTTCTATGCGCTTCTTCTTATTATTTTTATTTAAAGATGCAGAAGCAAAAAAATTTTTTTTAAGTTAATTTGTTTCGCATACATGTCTCAAATCTATAAGTTAATCTTGTATAGTTCTATGCGCTTCTTATTATTATTTTTATTTAAAGATGCAGAAGCAAAAAAATTTTTTTAAGTTAATTTTTTTTGCAAAGAATGATTCTTGGCCAGAAGCCAAATTATTTGTAAAGTTGCGATAAAATTTTCTGCATTCTTTCCAAAAAAAAAAATATTCACTGATTATATACAGGTACCAATATTCTTTCACACCATTTGCACTACAACAAAAGTTGGTTTACGGTTTTTATTATTATTATAATTAATTATTTTGCAAACTATAAAGTGTAAAACCGATCTAAATTTGTTTTTTAGCTTCTACTAATCATCTTTTAACAACTTGCAATCGTTTTCTTGGAATGGAAACAATAAAATTCGAGAATTACAAATTAATAGTATGATTTTTATGTAACGTCCTTTAATCTTGATCATTTTTTCTCTCGATTAACTTATAAAAAGTATCGAAATAAAAGGAAGTTTTAACATTACTCCATTGTCTGCCATCTAATCCAATTGTTTGAGAAAGGTTTAAAAAGTTGATGTTAGACAAGGATGAGCGATCGAATTTTAACAGCAAACAATAACAAACTGCACTCAATAAATGCAACAATTTATTGATAACAAAATATATTGTAAGAACTCTTGCCACATTTTAACTACAATAATTATGTTTCACATTTATGCCACTAAATAAATTCTGCAGCAAGATTTTTCTATGTGAACACGTTAAGATGTTGCGACAAATGCAAAACAAAATAGGAAAAATAAATAAATATTACTTGTTTTTTAATTTTTAATTTTTTCATAGAAAAGTACTTTGCAGATCTTATAGATTTTGGGTCATGTAAATGAGTTCAGTTTAACTCTATGAACTATACGTTTTCTGCTGCACTTTTTACCATTATACCTGTAAACATTCCAAGAAGATTTTATTTATTAAATGATTTTTATATTGGAAATAAGTTTACTACGAGCATCTTTAAAAATCTAATTGGTAAGCAGCATAAAAATTTACTAAGGAAGCTGTTGTTATACATCAGCTTCACTAGATTTTGTTGCTTATCAAGTACGTTGCTTACCATTTTATATAAATCTACTAGCAAAGCTGTGGAGCTGTGGTTATATGTCATCTTCAGTAGATTTTGTTGCTTAAAGAGTACATTGCTTATCATTTTATAAAAATCTTGAAAGTTGTGGTTATACATCAGCTTCAGTAGATTTTGTTGGTTATCAAGTACATTGCTTACTTACCATTTTATAAAAATCTACTAGCGAAGCTGTAGTTATACCTCAGTTTCACTAGATTTTGCCGCTTATTATATATGTTGCTTATCAAATACATTGCTTACCATTTTATAAAAATCTACTAGCGAAGTTGTGGTTATACATCAGCTTCACTAGATTTTGTTGCCTATCATGTATATTGCTTGCCATTTTATAAAATCTACTTGAGAAGCTGTGGTTATACATAAGCTTCACTAGATTTTGTTGTTTATGAAGTATATTGCATACCATTTTATAAAATTCTACTAACGAAGCTGTTATTATGCATCAGCTTCTCTAGATTTTGTTGCTTATCAAGTACATTGCTTACCATTTTATAAAAATCTACTAGCGAAGCTGTGGTTATACATCAGCTTCAGTTGATTTTGTTGCTTACTATATATGTTGATTAACAAGTACATTGCTTGCCATTTTATATTGCTTACTGAATATATTACTTACCAATTTTTGTTGCTTACCAATTAAGTCGTTTACCAGCGGCATAAAAATTAAAATAGCAATTAAAAAATGTTTTATTTTGCATATTTAAGCGATGCAAAAATTATATATGCTGTATTGTTTTTTGTTTTATAGTCTATGTGTTTTTTTTTTTTTAATTTTATTTTTATTTTGCAACAAGAGTTTGTATATTTTATGGGCGGATGTATAATTTATCTCTTTAACCTTTGATCCGTATTGTGATAATAAATAATAATAATAATAAAAAAATAAACAAGATTAACAATAAAAATTAAGTTTATTCGAAAATCGGGGTCAGAAACTTTGTTAAAGTTTTACTTTTATACATTTTAATCAGGTTTTTTTACAGGTCAGAAAATTTATAAGATTTTTATTTCAGACACGATATCTGCAACTTCGTTTAGAGTAAGGAAAGTAGGATAAAAAAAAAAAAAATTGGAGTTTAAAGAAAACAGTAGTGAGAGGTTCATCGAATGCTTTCTGACAATTAACTCGTGAACCATAGATTAAAGCCAACACTTCGTACAGGTTGATGATAAAAAAGTTTTCAAGTTTTCCCTTAATGTTGTGTCGATGGAGAAGATTGAAGTCAGCGTAATTAGAAGTTCTCCTAGACAGAGATTCAGTAGCAGTATATTACTTTTTATTATGGCCATAAAGTTCCAAAGCTAATCGTTCTGTAGAACAGGTTAAATTTTCACAGTGAGATACGACTTGACTTAATGACCTACAATTACGGTTGACTAGTTTCAGAATGGCGTGGAACCACTCCATGTCCACCCTCACCACTAACTGCCAAAAACCATCATCATCCACTTAAATAAAAATGATCGTGTACGGAATATCAATATCTATTCTAGACTGGCCTTCACCTTCCATTTTTATTGATAATAATTCCGCCATTATAAACATGGAGACAAACTATTAACAACTGTCGCAAATCTCGCCTACCCGCAATGCCAAAAAATATTCATAAAAGATTATAGAAGGATAACACGATAAATTGGATCCAAGGACTATCTATAGTAGTACAGTGGGTCTCTTAAAAAAAAAATTCGCAGACATTGACCATAGTTACCAAAGAGGGACGTCAAAACTTTATTAAGAGGCAGCCACATTTTGGATGTACCTTAATTTAAAAGAAGAAAATACCAAGGTAATTATTGATATGATGTATATATGATTGATTATAGCACGTTTCTCGACTAAAATTACTTTGATTTTATCTATCATTTGATGTACGAATTCACTACGTTTGATTTTTTTTTTTATTTTTTTCCTCCTCCTGTTCGTTTTCTAAAGTCAATAAACTGATTATAAACAGTTTGTCAGTTAGCAATAATTAATACAAACCATCTAATTGGAAGAAATTGTAAAATAAAACAGGAAAAAATAGACATCCTTATTTAGCATTAACAAATTAGTGCAACTTGAAAAATGTCTCCATGAGTTTTTTTTTTTTTTTTTTTTTTTTTTTTTTTTTTTTTTTTTATGAGTTTTTTTTTTTTTTTTTGTTCCTCCTTAAACGATCCGGATACTGGATACATCTCGAACTTTTATAGAGCGATATTAATCATCATTGTTATAAATTGGTTACGAGCAGGATTTTTGGAGGCCTGGGGCACCATACCAGATGGGCCTCTAATTCTTTAGCCAAAACAAAACGGTCCTTATTTTAATGAAACTGCATCAGGTGCACACTTAAATATTGTAGTAGTTAAATGCGTTCGGGACGAAAAAAATATATTAAAAAGATTTAAGTGGCGTACAACAGATTTATAAATTTTTTTTTTTTTTTGGTGTGTGTATGCATAACTTTTTTTTTCCTAAATCTTATTTTCCGCCAGGACAACAATATGATGGATACAAATCTACCAAAGCAGCTGACACAAACTTTGATTAACCAAGGTATCGTTCGTTCGGCGTTTAATTTGTTTTAGATTACAATTTGAAACTACCTGAGGACTGGGGGAAAAATGGATGTAGAAGGCGTGAGAATGAAAAGAGGAGAAGAAAAAAAAAAAAAAAAAAAAAAAAAAAAAAAAAAAAAAAAAAAAAAAGAAGGAGAAAAAAAAAAAAAAAAAAAGACAGAAGATTGGTTCGTCCATGCCACACTGTCTGCACATGCACGCACGCCATCTGACGAAGCGGGGTATAACTATGCTAGCTGATTAACTGCGCTTCTAGCAGAAAAATGTACGCTGTGATTTTATTTTGCAAAATTGTGATTTGATCGGGCCACGCCGCGCAACATCCACGTTGTCATCTTTTTTTTCCGTTCACCTTTTTTTATTAAAAATCTACTATCGCATCCTATACCCTATATATAGTTATTTCTCTAATGAAGTCGCGTATCCACAAGTCTACCAGATCATCTTGCCAACTATATATTAGGTAATTCCGATGTTTAAAATTTGCGAAAGAAATATTTTTTATGGTACACAAAGATATTTTACCTGGTAAATCAATTAAATTATTGTTTTGTAAGAGTAACGTTGGTGGTAATCCTGTTAAATTGTATCTCCATTAGTTCTTGCCTGTCGAATTTTTTTCTGATTTTTCTTCGCGAATATTAAGGTTTATTAATTTGAAATGAATCTTTTGCTACTTCCAAATATTTATACTGTAGATTATAGTTAATTTTAAGCGACATAAAATTTACTCGTGTAGAAACATACAATGCAATATAGTAATATTTGATGATAAACATAAAATGGCAAGCAATATATTTAATTACGAACATAAAATGGTAAGAAATATGCTTAGTAAGCTGCATGAAATGGTATGCAATATATTTGGTAAGCTACATAAAATGACAAGTAACATAATTAATCTGCACAAAAATGATAAGGTACAGTACATAAATGGTAAGCAATATACTATTGATAAGATATATAAATGGTAAGAAACATACGTTGGTAAGCTCAATAAATGGTAAGCAACACTTTTGTAAGCTACATAAATGGTAAGCAACATACGTTGGTAAGCTCAATAAATGGTAAGCAACACACTTTTGTAAGCTACATATATGGTAAGCAACAAACTTTGGTAAGCTCCGTAAATGGTAAGCAACATACATTGATAAGTTACATAAATGGTAAGCAACATACTTTGGTAAGCTCCATAAATGGTAAGCAACATACATTGATAAGTTACATAAATGGTAAACAACAAACTTTGGTAAGCTCCATAAATGGTAAACAACATACATTGTTAAGTTACATAAATGGTAAGCAATAAACTTTGGTAAGCTCCATAAATAGTAAACAACATACATTGATAAGTTACATAAATGGTAAGCAACATACTTTGGTAAGCTCCATAAATGGTAAGCAACATACATTGATAAGTTACATAAATGGTAAGCAACATACTTTGGTAAGCTCCATAAATAATAGTCTAAGCAATATAACTTGGCAAGTTACATAAATGGTAAGTAACAAATTTGGTAACGTAGATAAAACGATATGCAAGAAAATCTAATGAAGCTGACGTGTAATCTGCAGCTCCACTGGTAGATTTTATGCTACTTACAAGTAGATTTTTAAGGCTGCTAGTAATAAACTTGTTTTTCTATGCAGTTTTTATGTTTAATGCTTGTAATTTGGAATTAATAGAATAACTTATTAAAGTTATTCTATTAATTCCCAAACTATTAAGTTATAGAAAACTATTAAGTTTTCTATCGTTACAAGTTTTTTTTGTTTTAAAAAAAAATCGCTTCTTTTTTTTAAGAATTTTCTCTGTTTCTTTCTTTACCTTCATTATTACAATGTTCTTTTTAAAATAATATATTATTTTCGCAAAGTCGTTTGATGGAAACGACTTTGCGATTACCTTCATTATTACAATGTTCTTTTTAAAATAATATATTATTTTCGCAAAGTCGTTTCCATCGAAAGTACCGTGAAAACTTTCCTAACAAAGGACCGATTTAGTGAGATATCCAAGAAGCGAATATTATGTTGGGTCAACGTCCGTGATGAGTGAAAATGGACATTATCCGTGTGACCCCAAAAGTCAATGTGACAGTAATCCCATGTCGCCATAGTTCGGAGACATAGTACTAATGGAGATGTAATGACACGGTACACAAGACCACTTTACCCCGTTCACGACATGATTAGACATAGGGGGGTGTGCTCGGGATCATCAGTTCTCTCAACACGTGACATATCTTGGCACCAAATAGTTTTTTGAATGATTTCAGCCTTAGGTAGGGATAAAAAAAAAGTCTCTTTTACTGCCAGCGGATTTCAACATTATCCAGATATACATGAGTCATCTTCATTTGCACAATTTAAACACTACTCGATATCTTGGCACCAAATAGTTTTTTGAATGATTTCAGCCTTAGGTAGGGATAAAAAAAAAAGTCTCTTTTACTGCCAGCGGATTTCAACATTTTCCAGATATACATGAGTCATCTTCATTTGCACAATTTAAACACTACTTGACTAGAAGTTAATGGTGGAGACAAGCTAGGGAAAAGTATCGCATTCGAAGAATCTCACGACACTATCAAGATAACTACGGATAAACAATCGTCTCGGGCTTTTCTTTAAAAATTTATATAATAACTTCCTTTTACTTAAAAAAAAACTAGTTTTTAATTTTAAACGGATAAAAAAACGATACAATTCTACGAAATTCTGTAGAAGAATCGATGCGATTTATACGTCCTTTCTATGCGACAAAAACAGAGCAATTGTTTAAAATTTCCGCGAAATCTTTTTCCAATAAAAGAGACGTAAAAAAAACTTGTTTTAATCGATGTATTGTGTAGACTGTACACTAAAAGTCTGGCTTTATACCGGATAATCAATTCGGGATCAGCAAGACGATCGCAACAATAGCGTTACTGAGATAAGACTGACAAGATACGACTCCTGATAATGTCCTGGATGGGTGATCCCTCGCCACGCTACACAGCAACGCGACTGTTATCTCTGTGGTGACATCCGAATGAGTGTCTACGACACGTCACGTGCAACCAAATTAGCACAGTTGTCATACACGGATGCAGAATGTCACACCGGGGAGAAATAGCAGGAGGCCTCATTCAATTTTATAATATACCAACCGTACCAACTCAATTATGATAAAAGTTCTGCCGTCTATGGCAGAAATACGTTTTTCACGTGTAAAAAAAATTATTAAAAATGCAGAAACGTTTAAAGATAAACAGGAAAAGGAGAGAAGTTTGCGATGTTTGTTTTCGAAATGGCTTAAATCTATGGCGTGCAGCAAGCTGAAAGACTAAAGTTGAAAGCTTTTCCATGGCACCTTGACTAATCGGCAATGGGTTCTTTTCAATGGAAGCTGCGGAAGGTCGATCTAAATTGCCCAGAATTAAGGGAATCTTTTGATGTTGCAACAATCCGATTTTATTCAGCCTTTTCTTCACTCGAACCTTTTTTTTTTAAAGGCAAAAAACATTATTTAATTTGTACTACTTTTATCCTTACACACGACAGTCGCTATCGAAGTAACCATTTTAATAAATGATATCGCATAAAACTTATAAAATGTGTCGAACCTTATCTATCTCGAACACCTGCAATGCCACGTTAAAAAACGTCTTATCTGCGGATTTAAAGAAAACTTGTTGGAATGTAAATTAGCCAAACATGCGAGGAAGAGGAGGGGAAAAAAAAACATTCGGCAGTGCTTAACATTACAAACATGTCCGAGTTAATTCATCCCCAAATATTAGGCATTCAATTACGAATTGTCGTAACAGATAATTTGGATTAGAGGAGGAAAAAAACAAGACTGACAGCAATGACATCTTGTAAATCGTAACTTTTGATAGCAGACTACTTTCCCTCTTAAATGAGGTTATCGACCCCTAAATTACCCACGCTTGCGACGATTAAATACAATTTATTCTCCAATTAATAACCGTTTCTTTCACAAGTTTTGTACCCCTTTGCAACGAATTTCGTTATAGAGATCCACTTTTAAATGCCATCTATCTCGTGCGAAATACTTAATGATGTTTATTAAGTTTAATTAACTAATTTAAAACGAATTGCAATTAAATTACCGTAAGTTATAAGAAGAAAATTGTAGTAAAGTAATGAGATTTGATGCTATAAAAGTGATCAGTGGATGATAGAACTCGCCCATCGACCCCAATCTCAATCTCAGCGGGAAACCCGGTGCCCCTTGTGGAGTCACTTGACAAATTGTTGAACGTCATTGCATCGGGGAGGACAGTGTCTCCAAAATCCCACTCCCCATGGCGGGCGACAGTCTCTGGACACCGAATTAAGATTCCTCAATGACACTCCGCTTTAGAGGAAACTACAAAGCACAAACCTGCAGGATTAAGTTGCTTTAAAAGCTGCAAAATTTTTATCGTTTTAACCGGTTAAGATCGTAATATAGGGAGATAATATATTGACCATAAATCTTTTTATATATATATAAAAAATAGACGTCAACACCCGAAAATTGGTCATCTGAGATGCGAGTTAATCATTCGTGGTATGTGCTAGAAAGAAAAACAATTCCCGCTTGTTTACAAATCTCCATTAATTAATCGTTTATCTATTTTCTCGTAACAAGATATATATATATATATATACAAGTATATAAGTTGCAAAATGATGCAATTCTTGCTTGCAAATCCATTAAAATTCGAACTAGAACAAATAGGTTAAGAGCCGAACTCACGCAGACTATAAACATTTTCCACGGAAAATTTTGTTTAGTAGAAACAAGTATTGAAATTTATCCTGTCTACTGACAGATAGAGTATGTAATTCGTGTCATACCTTTCCATAAACTAGATACATATCCAGCGATGGATTGGAATCTGACAGACAATCACGCAACACATCAATTTCACAGTTTTGTGTCACCGGAAAGTTGCAGGACTCTCAAATCTCACATGCATGGTTGATAAATTGAAATTCCATTCACAGCTAGCCTGTCCACCCATGCACGTACCTGTGTGATCATGCAGGAGGAGACGGTGAGCAACCCAGCAACTGTCCTGACAGAGATAAATGACAAATTTTTCCCCAGTGAAATCCCGGCGACAAGTGACGCATATAAAACCACGACACTTTATACGACTTTGTCGGCGATTTCCTTTTCAATGTCGCATTTGTTCACCTTTTAGGTTTCTCTTCAGATAAATTACATCAACTTTCTCCACAGGAATTTTTAATTAACGGTACGGTATACAAGTTCTAAACTGTAAACATTTCAAGACGAACTTATTTTTTTTTATGGTATCTTATAAATAATAGTGATGATGATGATGATAACAATAATAAAAAATAATACTGCTATGATAACAAAAACGTGCGTGCTTTATCGCATCCATCGGTGTGTTAAGATCACCAACCGACAATAAATTTTCCCATTGGGTAAATAATGTCATTGTGTAAAGTTTGTCACAAAGTTCATTGATATTCTTGTTCGCAGGATGTTAGCATTTATCTCATAGAGAAGTTTGACAAGAAAATGAGTCGTCGTGAAAGCTCGCATCCCATGCAAGTAATTAGAGTTGATGCGCGCACGTATATTTACTTCGTTATAAAAGTAATTCCACGCAGATATTCCAAATTATAAAAAATACTGATTTTTAAAAATCAAAAACAATAAAAAGAAATATTTTCATCCCAAAGATTTTAAAGTACGAATATTTCAACTTTAACGGAAGTGACATATCCTTTTACCATCCAAAAAGAATATCGCTTCATGACAACTGAAGCCAGCTTAAGAGGGGATTTATTTTTAACCATCTTAACTGTGATTTTATCTACGAAACAACTTTCTAGCTTCTATCACAAGTGAAAAATTAGAGATTTCTTTATACAAACCTATAAAAGTAGCCATTAATCTTGCTCAGAATTTAAATTTTCCACCTGAAACAACTGTGTTAATAGCCTCAAAAGGTAGACGAATGTCGCCAGTAAACAGCAAAACACAGAAAGAGTTAATAAATAAATTTTCGTGCCTTTTTAAAAATCAAAAATAACAAAAAGAAATATTTTCATCCCAAAGATTTTAAAGTACGAATATTTCAATAGCAGTATTAAAATTATTTTTTAATTAAAATCAAATATATATGGGTAATTTTTTAACCCATTTATATTTATTCGATACATTAACGTTTTCTTCAAACTATTTGAAAAATTTCTATATTTCATTTCAAATAAATTCCCAATTAAAATTTATATACAACTAAAATTCTAACAAAAATGTAAACGAACTTCATATTAAGAATAAGAAAAATAAATTTATGCATAGAATAATAATTTTATCATTATTTTAAACAAGTCATGCATTTGTTTTCATTAACTACTTGGTTCCAATTGAATTCTAGTAATAACGGAACATCAATATTTCTTAAGAATATTCTAATAGTCGTAGAAAGCAAATGTATTAGTATTGTTATTTTGTTATAATAATAACGAAATTACTTTTTAATTATGTCCTATTTTAAAAAGGCGAGTGAAAAAAAAAAGTACTTAAGTCAGTTGAGATGTTTGGAAAAGTTTCAAAACACGCGATCAAGAGAAAATTTTTAGATTTAGATTTTATTTTTTATCAAGATAACCAAGTTTTTATAGGAATAAAAATTACAGTGAATAATTTGTTAAAAGAATTATTGTGTGTGAAAAAAAATGAACAACACTCATTACTTCGATGTGGTGCGAAAAAAAATACATTTTTCTTCTTGATGAAATTTATATATAATATATTTTATCAAAAAAGTAAAATTTTGCCTTAGAAAAAATAGATTTTTACAATTGCAAACATAATATCATTAGTAAAGAATATATGCAAGTTAACTATCATATGCGAGTACACATTAAGAATGATTTTCGATTATGTCAAACTCACTATGGTATTAGAAGAAAAAAAAAATGTACTATTCTGAAATCATAAGAATATGAATAGGGAAATTAATATAGTTATACTTGACGACAGCATCGGAAATCAGTCTTAAGCCTATGGGAACGGCGTATTACCAACTTTTGTGATGGTATTAATGCGCACGGAACAGTCGATTTCTATATAAAAGGTAACAGTGGCAGTAAGAACGATGTTTATTTTTATATAATCGTGCCTCTGTGTTCTCAGTTTCGAATAAATACAGGTATTTCAATGCAATTTGCTTCGTTTAACGGCTAATCATGCAGCCTTTCGAGAACGACTTAAAATTACAACTCTCTGCCATTTTACAACAGTCAGAATTAATTTGAAAGTGCAGAACATCATTGCGCATCTGATCATCTATATATTATGAATATGCAGACAATTTAAAATTAAGATTTATTAACATGTGGAAATCATGTTAATAAATCTTAATTTCATTCGAAGCTTAATGACAATTTTGGCAAATAAGCTTGATCATCTATATATTATGAATATGCAGACAATTTAAAATTAAGATTTATTAACATGTGAAAATCATGTTAATAAATCTTAATTTTATTCGAAGCTTAATGACAATTTTGGCAAATAAGCTATCAATATATATTATGGCAATTTACTGTAATATCACGAATTATTTAGTGGATTATATCATCGGCGTAGTGACAGAAATGAACTTTGGCTCTCCCATAGACTCAATACTGACTTCCGATGTTGTCGTCAAGATTTAAGAAATAATATTTAAAAGATTTAAGTCTAGTATCCAATTAACTAAATTTAGATTATAATATTTTTTGTTTATAAAGCTCGCAGTTAAAATTGAATAAGTTTTCACATATCAACGAAAAATATTTTAAATTAAATAATTTAATTTCTAGTTATTCTTTACAAGATAAACAAAAACACTGAGTATTAAAATTTTTGTTTAAAATAATACTGTACTGTACAAAGATAGTGTGTTTTTTATTCTACTTTTATTTATGTAATAAACTATATAGATTTGAATGCTTTTCCCCCCTCCCCAGATAGAAATTCTTGTAGGATTCATTAAATCTTAAATGTTGAATTAAGAATTCTGCAAAACAATCGACATTCCACATATTTACGAATTAGATAAAAAAAAATTTTTATTTCTTTTATGCCAGGATATTAAATATTATGCTGACTTCAGAAGATAAATTTTATTGCGTAAGATCTAATTGCAAGTTTTAGTTTTAAAGTTATACAGTACAAAGTATTTAATTTTCAAATGCGTTAATATTTTTAGCTTGTGAGAAGTAAATTTATTATATTTTTAAAACAGAAAAAAAATATTATAAACAACAGTGCCGCCACCTGGTATAACACTATACTTCTAACAGAAAAACTCGTTAAGAATTCCCTGATAACGAATTTATCATCATTTATAATTAATGATTTTAGTTTTCAAACAACAGTTCTAAAATTCATAATTTTTTTTTTATTACATTGAAATTGTCAATTTTTCTAAAAGTATGATTTAAATAAAACTACTGTACATTATGTAAAAATTTATTATTTTAAATGATTCATCGATTTTAAAATATTTGGTCCTTTTAAGTAAAATTATTTAATTATACTTTTGAAGTCATTTAAAATAGTGCTTTTAAAACAAAAAATAAAACCTCGAAATTTTTATTCTGATGAAAAAAAAAAAAAACATTAAAACTAACCTACAGAATTTTGAATACTGTATATATTAATATAAAAGAATTTATTCAAAGTTCGTTGCACCTAAAATCCTTCAAATATTAATGTTCATTTGAGCTATGAGAAATGAAAGGAAATTAAAGTGAAATAACTGAGATGCAGATTATAGATTAATAATCATTTTAAATGCAGTTGTGTTAATTATCATTAAACAATACTATTGTAATGTTTTCAGAATAATCATTCTTACATTTTTTCTCTCTCTCTCTGGCTTTGCATTTAAAATCAGTTTAAAAATTCATTTTACTTTTAATAAATTAAAAAAAAAGATATTCGAATTTCTAGTTAATTATCATTAAACAATACTATTGTAATGTTTTCAGAATAATCATTCTTACATTTTTTTTCTCTCTCTGGCTTTGCATTTAAAATCAGTTTAGAAATTTATTTTACTTTTAATAAATTAAAAAAAAGATATTCGAATTTCTGCTCTAATTCAGAAAAAATTCTCAATATTTACTAAAATTTCGGAAAATAATTTAAAATTGAATTTTTATAATGAAATATTTTCGATTCGTGTTAAATATGCAAATTATATTTATTGTTGAAACACTTAAGTTTAAGTTGATCTCTTTCCAATATAAAACCGATATTGTAGAAAAAAAATGATCGTGATATTTAATTCTATTTAAACGAATTATATCTTCATTGTTAAAGTATATGTCAATAAAATTTTAGAATACCATATGTAATAAAATTCAAACCTAAAATTTTGAAAAATAGATAAAATTTAATAGAAATTGTCTAATACAAAGTATGAATAAAAGTTTTCTTTTATTCCTATAGCAAAAAATTATTAGATGATAATTTGCTGACTGTTAATTCTTGAACTTACAATTGAAAGTTATCGAATATCCAAGAATTTAGATTGGTTTTAACACTATAGAATTACAAACTATTATTTCAGATGAACTTCAAATCAAAAGGAATTTAGTGTAATGTAGATAAAAAAAATTAAAACAAACCAAAATCAAATTTAAACTCATTATAAATCATTTAAATTTTATTATATAATTATATTCAAATATTTTATTTGATATTTATTACTAACAAAACTAATAAAATTTAAAAAAAATTATACGATATGATTTTATATGATAAAAATTTGATTTTTTTATTAAAATTTCTTTTTTTTTATCAATCAATATGCAGCGATTTTATAAAGCCCTTACATATTTAATAAAGATAAAAAACGAAATTAAAGATAAGCGATTTTAGATAAAGAGATTAAATTTTAAAAGTGGTATAACAAAAATAGATTAAAAAAATTGAAGCATTTATACTTTTTAGTTAAGTACAATATATTAATTTGTTTTATATACAGTAGTCAAATTAGATCTAACTTAAAAATATTTAGTAATGAAATAAATTTTAGATAACAAATGTCACATGAGAATATTCTTAATGAGAAATTTTTGTTTAATATGTATTCTTCTCGGAGAAAGAAAATTTTCAACAAACGTGTTGGCAGTTTCATTAAGAGGAATGAACTTATAATCCTCAAAATTTCGCTAATCAGATTTCTATCTTAAAAATTTATATGATTATTGTAATTTTAAAAACTCATTAAAATTACAATATTAAATTTGGTTTATTCATTTTCACTATAACATCAGTTCCAAATCGAACTTAAATTCGTTATACAATGCAGATAAGTTTATTTACTTTTTAAAAGCCGAAAATAGTTTTTGCAAGCAAAACAGATAATTTGTATAATGGAAAAAATAATCATAATCATATATATAATATTCATATTTCTCTAAAAGATCAATATTACGCCCACCATGGTTATATTTTAAGGAATGTGTCATCATTTATAATTGGATAAAGTGAACTGTACTATATATATTTTTGGATAGTTTAATTTTAATATATTTAGATAAAAAAATAATGATATAATAAATATAAAATCTTGTTTTTATATTTAATGCTCTATACGTTTTATTATTATTTAATATTTGAATTCACAAATGAATATAATTTCTCTGCATTTTTAAATCTTCATAAAATTTTTCAAGTTTAGCTTATTCATCTATTCTAAATTTAGAAATTAAGAGAAAACAGCAATATTTCTAAAATAGATTCTGCGTTTATTTTAGATTTTCGAAAACCATTTTAATTATTCGATATATGATAAAATCATTTAACATTTATTTTTAAACTATGTTTAAGATCAAGAAGAATCATTATGAAAACCGATATTGAAAAAAATTGATAAGTTTAGCTAATTTAATATATGTATTAATGAAAAATTAATACAATATTTTCAATTGATAAATTGTAGAATTTAAAAAATTTTTTAAATCCGTTACAAATTTCAAATAAATAAAATATGCATTTGTTAAAAGAAAAAAATTTTTTTAACTAGAAGTGTACGTGATTATCGCAAGTTTCGTGTGATTGTTACGAGGAAATAATTATATTGTGCAGTATTTAAATTATCGCAATTATCGTAATACATTAGACAACGACAGACAATAGTTACGATTAAAATAACCTAAGAATCTGAAAAATACTAATGAAAAATCATTAACATTTTTTCCAATGTATCAAAATTTAAAAAATTGTTGCGACTATTCGTCTCAGAAACGTAAAAAAGAATTTCTGATAAACGGCAGGAATGGCGCTTTTCCTGCATTATTCGCGTGCATTGTTTAAATGCATCAATAGATTTTGCTAAATAAAAAAAAATTAGGATTATTACAATGTATTTAAACATGAAAAAAATTATTTTTCCGTTAAACTTTTCTTAAGTGCTATTATTTAATAATATATTATTGCTTGCAGTTAATTGCATTTAGATTATACCTTGTGTATATTAAATTGTTTAATTTTTCCCCTAAATAATATCTGTTAATCACTATAATATAAAAGTCTACGTACGGTATTACATAACTTTCAAACCGCAAATATTTAACTGCATAAATAAAATATTTACCTCCAGCTGAGATGATAAACGATTAAAACGTTAAGATTTATTTACAGAAATAAATATCATTGTTAAGATTTATTTATGCAAGAATGTGATGTCATGCATGTACAGCATCTCAAATATCGCATGAAAAGAAAACCGCAATAAACTAGAAATTAAAAGGTATTGACGTCAGGTTTCTATAGCATCAAACGATTTTCTAGAGATTTCTTGAAAACTATACCGATTTTTGCAGACATTGGACAGTATCCAATGTCACAAGCCAATTTTCTGTAGTTTTTATTTTTTCCCTTAACGTAAAAATTGTTAATAATTAAACTAGGACACTGCATTACATTTCGTACTTGATCTACATATTTTTTTCTTTATAAGTCCATGCATAATTATCGAAAAAATTATAATGTGCGGTTTATGTATGTACGGATTATATATATGATTATAATTTCTACTACATCTGAAATATTTTCTATAATAGATATTTGATTACATAAACAATGTTAACACACTATCGACTTATATTGAAAGGTGGTCAAAACCGGCTCAACAGGAACAGATTTTTCTTAGAATATTCAAAGAATAGTATACCAGATTTTTTATTTATATGTATAAATAATTTATCGAGGTATTAAAGAAAAGGAAAAACTAATTTGCGATATTTTATGTTAAAATAGCGATTAAATATGGACTATTGCCAACATATTTATACCGCTTTCACCAGTGAATTAAAATACTGTATAACAAAAACTTGCGTGTCAAGACTATAAATTTGCGAGCAATGTGTCATTTGTGACGCTTTCTTCGATAAAAGACGACCAAATTAAATATAAGTCGAAAATATTTAAACGAACATTTGTGTGATAGATAATCGATTAATTATTAAAAAAGTTGCCTGCGAATAATTATAGTTTCAGTTCATTTTCTATAATTAAGAAAAAAAATTACTGGAATGCATTTTAACGATCGAGTTTCTTTTTTTTTCAGTCTCGATAAGCTGCTCAATTTTAAAAGCATATTTGCAGTATACATAATGTATTGTATTTTTAATTGAAAAAAAAATTCGTAATTTCTAATACCGGAACTTACGGATAAAATAATTGTTACCAGGCAAATTTCAAAAATAATAATAATAAAATTCTCTGCGTGAGATTCCCTGCACTTGACATTATCGTTTCACACAGGAAAGCCTCCCTAACTGCTGGCAATATTCCAATTAGGGCATAAAATGCAATGTCAGTAGGTATCAAACCTATTGCAGCTTTTAAAAATCTCAGGATTCATAAATCGTTACTATACTTTGATAGTCAGGCAGACGAACCTTCAGTATTTAAACACAAATCTATTATTGATCGATTTTTTTTCTTAATTTTATTTTAATCGAAACATTCATACGACAGTTTTATTTGACGTTTGCAAAGTTTAAATTTTATATAAATTAATTTTATTAGAATGTCTACTTTAAACGAAATTTATTAATTTGGCAATAATTTGATAAAAATAAAAAATTCACAATACATTTGTAGATTGCATTATTTTCGTCAAAGGAAAAAAAAAATGCACTAGTATAGATTAAAAGCAAGAGAATCTGTGCAAATTGAACGTTTGAACACTTCGATCAATCTTTTCAGAAACGAATCCTAAGAAGAAAAAAAAAATCTTCCTTATTCATTAATCTTAAACACGAACTCCATCGAATCAGTTTTAAAAATACTTAAAAAAATTTTCGAATCTACCTTCATCACATTATGTTTAGAATAAATTGTTTTCAACATAAATAACAAAATACTTTTTTTATTTTATTTTTTCATATATTGTAATTACCTGCTACCGGTCGTAAAAATCGTAATTAACTCTCACAATTCTATAATGTTTACGATATCTTGATTACGATTTAAGATTTATGCTACTGTTAATTATATCATCGAATTTCGCTCACCTTTTGCCAATTCTGATCTCCGAGCATGGAGCCATTTCCTAAATGCAATTCATCTAAAGTGGGGCGGCTGATATGAGCGTGAAGAGACAGAATATTTCTATAATGATCCAAACGTGGTAAAGCTTCTCTCGTATACTGTCTCAAACTCTTAAGATTATGAGTATCGTACGAGTTCGAATAATTAGAATTGTGAGTCAATTGAAGTTGATATGTTCCTTCTTCATTACGATCGTCTGCTACAGACTGATTTTCCCTCTCCACGTCAAAGTCCACTTTAGCTACTTTAAACCTCGAAGGAGGTTTCAGATTGGCATCGTTATTATCCATCTCTATCCAAGTCGACTTCACCTTGTTAGAATCTTCGCTTTTTTCCTCTGACATTATCTCTTTTCGAACAAACGCTTGCTGCCGGCTCCGACTTCTCCATTATATAGCTTTCTGAGCCCGAGAGTAAAGGTTGCGCTGACGTCATGGGAAATTGTCACGTGATTTCGGAGAACGTTACTATGGCGGGAGAAATGATCGGCTCGAAGTCACATGGTCAACATTTTTTATTTATTTTTATAAATTTTATACGCCCTTTTATAATAATATTACATTATTTCGCGATATTACTGCTAAAAGAAAATATTATAAATTTAAGCCTTATCATATGTTGAATAAATTTATGGGGAAAATATTTTAATTAATATAAATATTATTATCAAAATAGTATATATTATGCATTTTAAAATAAATTAAAATTACGGAAGATTATTTTTTTTTTTATTTTTGTGTTCGTAAAAACAAGCGTAAAATTAAACCATCAATATCAAATATTATTTTAACATTTTGCCGCTAGGTGAATAAATTAATTTACTATCGTCTGCCATTACTAAACAATTAATAATTATTTTAATTTATAATAATAATAATAATAATTTAAGAAATTTCGAGAGATGAAATGAAATTTCGTTTAAGAAATAGCAATAATTAAATTATTATATGGAAATTATCGTGACATTTTGTTGCCTAGATTTTTAATTGATAGAAAAATCGTAAAAATGTAACCTTCTAAAATTATGACGTCGCCTATATTCAATTTTATTTGTATTAAGCAATATTGTTGCGTATACAGTATTTTTACGTTACTATACTTGTAATCTTTGATTGGTAATAAAGTTTGCAGTAATAATATGACCGCTAGATACGTAATCGTAATTGGAGATCTGATAATGAAGTGTAATAAAAATGAAAAAAAAAAATTTTTGGTGCAAATTTTAAATGGATTAATAAAAATAAAATGTTGCAGAATAAAATCTAACAGTTAATTATACGGATCGGGCGCTTGTCGAAAAGTTATGAATGTTGTAAAATTTGAAAGAAAAAAAACTTTCTGATAGTATATATTAGATGACAAAACAGTTAATTAAGCGAATCGAATCAGAAATAGATACATGGAAGATAAATTTTCGATGCTAATTATAATAAACTGGATTATTGAAGATGCAAAACGGATACGCGCGAAATGCATGGTACTAATTAAAGAAGATAACTTCAAGATAAAATATCTCGTACGCCGCATGTGTACATGCTGATAATGCATTTTTTTTTTTTTTTAAATAAAATACAATGGTTATCTTCATTCGCCATCCTTTCGCTAACACATGGCCTAACCCATTCAGACTAGTGTATTTTGTTTCCTTATAACTTTGATAGTGTGTCTGAGGTGTACAGGGGGTGAATTGAAATGGAAGAGGCCCTTAGGGAACTATCGTCTGACTCATACCCGCCCTAGAGCACAGAATTTCTTATTTAAAATTTGTTTTATTTAAAAATCTTATAAGAACTGATAGTTTTAAATATCATAACATTTAAACTTTAAAGAAACATTTAGCACATCATTTAAAATGCATAAATAAGTTATTGAAATTGAGAAAACATATTCAGCAGTCGTCGTCATTTATATTTATAAAAAAAAAAAATAGATATTTTTAAAAATTAAACGAATCATCTGCATTTCATTAAACTTTCTTACAGAGTTATATCGAATATAAAATGCAGTTTATGTTACATATTTTTTAATATTATTATAATATAAATTATTATATTAAAGCATGATTTAATTTATTCATATTACAAATATACGCGCAAATTTATAAGAAAATTAATCGAGTTAATATTGAACAGTAATATTTTTAATAAATAGATTTATTTATCTTTCGTAGATTAAGTTTATCTCACAAATATAAATAAATCAGAACATCACGGAAAATTTTACATATCCCGAACATGTTTTTTATTTTTTATTTTTTTTTGTATTTTATTATAAAATTTTGTTTTCTTCTCGATTTAATTATTATGATTTTGCGGTTTGAATTTTTGTAATTAACTCTGAAACACAATATGTATTTATTTTTAAAAAAATTTGAGAAAACTTTAGAGAGAAAAATAAAAATGTTTTCGCGGTATTTACGCAATTATTTCTTTTTAATTACTTCGGCATTACCAGATATAGAAAACAGGAACTTATGAAAAACCAGATTGGAAAAAGCTGGAAAGAGATCTGAAAAAAAATCGTATAATTTATCAAAACTTCGAATTTTTCGTAATTTTATTGTAATATCCGGTATTACTCAAGGTCGTAATCATTTTGGCAAGCTCAAAGAGATGATTTCTACGTATTGCTGATATTATTCACAGATATTTACATACATAGCGTATATTTTACTTTTTTAACCATATCTAAAACAATAATAACAATAAAAAAAAACTCTCCGAATTATCTATTTAAATATTAAAGTTTTCTGTTGGAATATCTTTATGCAAATTCTCCAATTAAAATAAACGATGCTAAAATATAATCAAATTTTCTTGATTTAAAATTATAATAATGAAATAATTTTTTTTTTTTAATTTTCGATGCTAAAATATAATCAAATTTTCTTGATTTAAAATTATAATAATGAAATAATTTTTTCTTTAATTTATTTTTCCTTTTTCTTTAATAATTAATAAAATCTAAGAATGTTAAAATCTCTAAATACGTATTTAATAAACAGAAAGTGGAATTTATAATAGTAGTAGTAGCAGCAATAATAATTTATATTAAAAGAACAATTAATATACAGTATTTGTAAAAATTTGATATTTCTGTTTAATTATTCAGAAAATCGGGGAGGGGGAAACCGAAAATCATTAAGTTTTTCTAAATAAGAATGACATTAAACAATTTTTTTTTTTTAAGGCTATTGAACGGGGCTTACACCTTTAGCATAGATTTTATGATATTTTTATTTTCGAGTAATTACATAAGGTATTCGAAGTGATAAAATTGGTAATTTTTATTATAGATATATTCCGAAAACATAAAGGTTAAAAATCTAATATTATGTTTTTAAAATAACGCTGATTGCTTATTTTTCAAGAGAAATAGTTTTGCTGACCTTCGTTTCGTACGAGGTCACTGGATAACAGCAATATCTCCTGCTACCATACAACCACTAATAAATAAGAAAGAAGAAATGATGAAAGAACCGGTATCCAATATATATATATATAGTTATATTTAGTTACACAAAGCAGTGAAAATACTTTCCCTATTTGATAACCAGAATTCAAAACTAATTAATTTCTTAATAATTGAGAATCGATTTCCGAAAACATTTTTTTTTTTCCCTTTTAAGTATTGAACAATGGTTAAATTAAAGGGAAAATTCTCTTAATGGGAAAATAAAATCTGTTAAAAATTAATTGCATCTTCTTATTTTTTGATAAATAATCTAAATCTAACAAAAGTTTGATTAATTAATATTTGCAAATGACATTCAGAGAAAATTTGGAAAGTGTATTTAAACTCTTTAAGAGTTTATTAAATGCAACTGCAGTATTATATAGTCTCACAGAGTGTGTATTAAATATTAAATTATCATCAAAAATATTATTTTAGTCGATGGATATAGTCTACAAATACTGATCTAAATAGAATAGGGCGTGGTCCAATTACTGATTATTATTATTATTATTTTTTTTTTTTTCGATTTATACTATACTTTCATTAGAAAAATTAAACATTTGGCAATAAGATCTTTAATTAATTTTAATTATTAAAATAAATCGAACTTATTACATCGTTCTATGGAGTGTTTTAGAGATCTAAGAGGATATTGAAAATATTGTACGTATGAATGACACGTTAACGTATCGGGAAAAATGGATAAATAAATCGTTTCATTTTTATTGAATCGGTTTATGAAATTATAATTTTTTTTTGTCGACATATTATCACAAAATATTTTAAATTCAAAGAAATACATTAAGAGATATAAAAAATTATATTAGGCTATTGCCACACGAAGGGAAGTGGTATCAAATTTCCCACTTTTTCAATGGCAAGAAAATATCCGCAAAGCAATAATATTTTCTTTATTTAGTTTCACTTTCAATATGCTAATTTGGTTCCACAAATAGGTTTTTACCTATTTAATTCACGTATTATATAGTAAAGATAGTTTTAGTTACGAAAAGAATGAAATTCCACTCGGTTTTAATCAAATTAATCGATACATTTTCATTTTATTCATGCCTATCACGTTATTAGAAACAATTTAAAGTTTAAACCTTTTTAATTTTTCACAAAAATATCATATAATTTACAAATACGACGACATAGTTCTCCGTAAGCAAAGTATTTCAATATTATTTTATCTTTTATTACGCAAAAGAAATCAAAGGTTACAAAGTGGAAGCATTAATTTTCGTAATTATTTAAAGTAGAAAAATATTAGAACTTAAGAATTTCATAATGTGTAATATATATATATATAAGAATAACTTTATGATCTTATAAGAATCGGTTTATGTTTCGATATTATGTAATTAAATCATGTAGGTTCTATAGAATATATAATATTAGTTTAATTATTGGCTAAGATAAAGTTATAGAATATATTTTACTTATATTAACTACACTCTTTATATATTTATAATACTGTAAAACATTATTAATCTGGAAACTGTTATCCCATACTAAGTGAAGTAATTATTATACAGTAGAAAGCCTTACATTACTATGCTCTTTTTTCATAAATAAAATGCTATTTATACTCAAACAATGTTTTACACAAGTAAACAGCATACAAAAACACTCATTTGGCCACAAATATGATTAAAATATTTTGCTCAAATCATCATAGAGAGCTTTTAATCGAGAATCGCTTATCCGGACAATCACTCTCCTGTTATTATCTAGTTCGAATTAATAATGACGTTTTATTATAATTAATTTAATCAATTCTTTTGCGTGAATTATCATTATATTATTATGAAAAAAAAAAAACATTATATGGTATCAATTTTTATGTATACAGTAGCTTATTTTCTTGGTATCGAGGACCTGTTACCTTTATACCATACTCTCTGTCTAATATTTTTATTCAGTTAAGTATGATAATTTCAGTTGTGAACAAGTTTTTTTATAACTTCTATTTGTAAACTATTAAACTGTAAATATGGAAATACAAATAACTTATATTCGTAATTTAAGTATATGTTACGAATGAACCGAGATAGGTTGATTTTATTATATTACTTCCTGGAGAAATTACAGACCTTGAAAAAAATAAACACTATATTCTTATAGCGACTATGAAAATAAATTATTGATAATCACTCTTTTATATCTTTTCTTTTTTATGCATACCTTACATCAGAGTCCGAAGTTTGGTCCACAGAGGTATTATGAATCCCTCACATATATTAAAAACATATATTAAAAAATATATATTTAATATTTCTTTCATTAAATCTAAAATATAGAAGGATAGACAGAATCGTTATATTGATCTAATCTTTTAGAAATTTATGTTTTAGAACGATATTTTATTTTTAATCATTCCAAAATTTTTATCTGGATCGATGTAATTAGCATAGATTATAAGGTAATTTGAATAAAATTAAGATCTCTTTAACGTCTGTCTGAACAGTTTTAATCTAAATAGGCGATCGATATTGTAAACATTCTGTTTAATACACATAACAAGTCTAGGTAAATAAAACATTTTCGATATTCCTCGCTTCGCCAGTCAACTGCAACAGTGTAAGACCTTCGTGGCAAATGTGTCAATGATATTTCTTTCGAATAAAAAAGTCGTTCATAAACTCACTAACCGATCTGTTGGTGGTCGATTGTTGACATTTGTATAGCTTACTGAATAACTGTATAAAATTTTTATTAATGGAAACAACCTTGGCAGATACGAAGAGAATGTTATTGTTACCAAATTTAAATCGATTACGTTTTTCGTAAGTTAAAACTTTACCTAGATAAGCATAACAGGTAAGATACAAGATGTGTAAACAGGCAGCATGTGTTATACGTTGCCGATTTATTTATAAATGAAGATATTTACTCAAGAAATAAGACAAAATATGGTATCTTTAAAGCAGTTCGGCCCTACTTATACGGCAGGCATTCCTTACTTGGTTACTCTTAAACTTTTCTCAAATTATATGACTTAGTTTTATAATATAGGACAAGGACTTTATTGTTCTTTACTATAACAGGCATTAAGCTAAATGCATAACAGAATATATGCAGGGGTTGTTTAATAACAATTTTATCCTTATTAAAGCGATTATTTTTGACATAAGGTCTCTGATATACATACTTTCGCAATACATAAATTTTACTCCGACTGTCAGTTCTGTTTAATTCTTCGTGATGTATCTATAAATTCCAAGTATCTATTTAAAGGTATTCAATTCGGCATTTCGTAACGTTCCGATATTTCAATCTTGTCAAAAACACACAAACATCAGACTTTGAATAGATAAAACCTCATTTTTCGCATCTTCGTCGCATCTTCGACGAAATAAAAATGCGTTTATAAATATAAATTCCGATGATTCGGCGAATAACATCGAAAAGTATTTTGTCATCATTTTTTCCCAAATAAATTTGCTTATATTTGGTTTAAAAAAAGTTTATCAAACAATGTGTTATTGTTTTATTAATGGTTCGAAATTTGTAAGTCAAGAAATCACGATTATTTTTCTAATATATAATCTTTCGACTATTGTATAAGAGTGTCCTATATAAATAGATTAGGTAACAGGTAAAAAAAAGGAATGATGACATTATTCTCATAAGATAAATAGACCTTATGAACCATAAATACTTAATATTATAAAATTATTGTTCTTGATTTATTGTGCGTATATGCACGCTTATCAAATGAGCATTGATGTCAGCCATTAAGTATAATTTTGCTTAGCATCATTCATGTAAATTTGTGTGAAGTTAAAACCTCATTTGTATTTTATAATTGTACTTTTAACCTATTTATATCTCTCCATTAAGTTTTGCAAGCAGTAATATGAGAGAATAAAATAAATTGCCATATTCGAACATTTTTCTTGTATTAATATAAAATCTTACTACGTTAATGTAAGCAAAATAAATATTGGACTAGAAAAATCAAATTTATTTTCACACCATTCATAAAATGTCAAAGAGAGAAAATTTTATATTCTATAAGTAGCATATCTAGTTATGCAAAACAGAAAAATTCAAAAAATAATAAGCAACAATAAAATTCAGTAGTTATATAAGAATGCATTAAATAAGCTTTCAACACGAACTTTGAATAGTAAGAAATGTTGTAATCTCCAAATTAGGAATGTTTTTTTCTTCTTTTTTTGTTGTTTAATGAAGGAAAGGATTACTTAATTACATCATTTTTTTATAAGAAAATAAATCTTGTTATTTTAATGAAAGGATATTTTGAAAATTTTAAAGAAATTCCATCTCAAAGGCATTATTTTATTATAATTTACATACAGTATAAATTTGATATTCTTTATAACAGTAATTTGCCATTAACAAATATTTAAATAGTGTTATTAGTGCAATTTTTTTAATCATAATTTCTGTATAATAAGGAAACTTTATATTTTTTTTCGTAAAGTGTCCTTGAAAACTGATAGGAAAATTATCAAATATCATAAAAATTTTAATGCAAAAATTTTAACTACTACTTTATATACGATAATGCGAGTTATAGCATTTCAAAATATAGAATTCAATAAAAAAAATATGATAAAAATTGATAATGATACACATAAAAGGTGCAAAGTTTGAATAATAAATAATATATAATATATTTTGAAAGTTAGTTATATATTAATTAAATTTATAACTTAATTTGCAGTATAGCAGGCTAATATAGATGTAAAAAAAATATTTGAAAAAACTCTTATCTTATTTTATCTTTAATTTTATGTCATTGCAGTTAAATTTCGATTAGATAAAAACTAAATCACGGTTGTATGTTTATTTAACAGACAATTTTATTCCCATTTAAAGTTATCATTAAGATATAACTGGCCTAATTGGTATCTAGAACAATTTATTGTTGACAAAATGCTGTATCTCAAAAATTGGAACGTTTTATGAAAGATATGCTAAAAAATTTATTTTTATTCATTTTAAGACTTCGGAAAAGTCGTAAAATAATTTTTTAATGGAATTTTGATTTATCGATTGGTTATTATTCAATCTAATTTCTAATACTTTAAACGTCTAAACACGCGTAAAAGTGATAAATAAATTATAAAACTGATCTATTTTCCACATAAATCAGTTAATGAAATTTTTATTAGGATCAAGGATTTATTGTAATAAAAATAACAAGTTAGAATCTTAAAAAATATAGAAATAATATTTAATATTTCAGTTGTTTTCTATAAATAACGATGTTATGCATCCATTTTCGTTCATCTGCAAAATATCTTAAGAATCAAACCTCAGAGATATTTAAATTTTGGGGGATCGTTCCTTATTAATCGAACTACTATACTATTAATTGGATTTTTTATAAGATGGTGACTATTTTAAACTTTAAAAAGTAAATGTATTTGAAGCCATTTATCGCATACGAATGCTGATATATTTATTTGGAAGAATTATAGCCATACTTTACAAAAATCGTTTTATCCAGGCCTAGATAGAGATGGCTAGCAGGGGCCATTTGGCCTTCTATCTGAACATGGATAAGACAAATCTACGATCGTCATCTTGTAAAAAGCTTAGTTTAACTTGCTAGACTTTTCCCATTCTTTTTATCTGCAGCCAACAGGCGAAATGGCTACAATCTTTGGCATTAAATTTTGAGGCTCCTGTACCTAAAAGGGTCAAAAAATTTAACATTTTATATGAAAAATATGATATGAAAGTGATCGAAAAATCTAACCGGTGAAAAATTTTTCTCATTTAATTTATTCACATATTTTTATGGCTTTCAGAGTTGAGTGGAGCATCACATTTGTAACTGAACTGGGGTCCATTTCATCTCTTTTAGGTATTAACTTTTTTTTAATAATTTTTTTTGCTTGTCTCCCCCCACAAAATCTCAATAACAAAATATCACAGACTATTCAAATTTTAAGGAACCAGTTTTTATTAACTGATTTTAAGTTATTAAACTATTTATTTTAAAGATTCTACAACTGATTCATGATGCTAGCAATTCGAAATTTTTAAAATTTCTGACACGAATGATAATGCTATACATTCATTTCAAAGGCTCATATAATTGACCATAATGTTATTTATTACTGATAAAACGTTTATATTTATATAGTTAATAAATTTTAGCTACGTAAAATTTTTCTAAAATTTATGTAAATTATAAGTTATCCAAAAAATTACTATAGGTCATGTATGAATTATTGATCATCAATCATACAATTCTATAAGTATGTGATTGTTAAGACGAAGATTATTAAGTGTAGGTGAATGGTCAAGGATAATATAAGTCGACTTGAATTAGAATCTTGAAAGATTTACTAGTCTTATACACTGTAATGATTTTTTTTTTATATTATCTAACGTCAAAGGATGTTAAACAAATAAAATACTGCTTGATAATCATATATTTAAGTATTGTCGACATTATTATTGATTTCCGATAACTAATAATAGATTTAATGGTCTTTTTTTTTTACTATTTGTTACAGTGTGTGTCTTATGGAGTCGTCTCGTCTATCCAAACTGACGAATTTTTATTTATTTTTTTTTCATGTCACTCCATCAGATTAAAGTTATCATTTCCTAAATAGATTTTGTGAAGGAGAATCATTTTATCATTCCAGAATTAGTTACGATAACAAAAATAAAACCGAAATCAGTTGAAAATACTCGAAGTAAAATTAAAATAAACGATAGTTATCTTGAATTTATCGCATTAGGCGCTAGTCGACTGTAGATTAAACTATCATTAAATTCATATAAATGAAAGCGAATTAAGTATTAAAATACTGTATAATTTGATAAAAAAATATATATTTTTTAATAATTTAATTAACTTTTGATTCTTCTAATTAACTGAATCGAAAATTAAATGGGACTGCTGGCAACTTTATCTCATCCGAAAGTGATCTTTAAGGCAATCTGATTCCAATATTATTGTTTTAATTTTCAAATTAAAGGCAATCTTAATTTGCATTCTCAGTACTGTAACTTGCAAATGAACATAAAATTACAAACAACTAATTTATTTTTTATAAAGTAATTTATACAGTAAAGTATATGCATTACGCAACCATCTTAAAGTAAAATTATCTTACGAAATTGTGACACATGTCTGCATAAATTTTGTTATTCTTCTTTAGAATTAAATGATTTTTTCTTAATATAGTATAACCGTTTTAATATATAGTTATATTTTTAATATTAGAAAACTATACCTTAATTTGTGAGAGTGAATGCATGTGCATGTGAAAAAAACATGAGAATAAATGCGGGAAAGACGAATGTGCTTGTGTTTGAAAAGGGGTAAAATTAAACTGAATATGATGGACTTGGAGCAGGTATGCTTGGAATTATGTCTATGTAGAAAATTGGAATGAGACCTAAGTATGGTATGAAAGAAGTAAAAAGAATTTGAATGCAATGGAAATGAATTAAACTGAATATGATGGACTTGGAGCAGGTATGCTTGGAATTATGTCTATGTAGAAAGTTGGAATGAGACCTAAGTATGGTATGAATGAAGTAAAAAGAATTTGAATGCAATGGAAAAGATTTACTTGAAATTCATAGCTGGAGTGATGTAATATGATTATATTTCAAGCAGTATGAAGTGAGGAGAAATATGGTTGAAGCAGTGCATAAGTCAACTATGAGATGGTTTGATCATATGGAAAGAATGAGTGAAGAACGATTTATGAAACATCTGTATATTGGATGTGTAGATCAGCGCCGGATCTAGGGTGAAGTGAGCGAGACAGTCGCCTAGAGCGAAAATTATGCAGTTGCAATTTCACATACAAGCTTAATTATATTTATCTTTACAATATTTCGTACTGTAGAGTCGGTTTACAAAGACATAATGGTGTATTTTTCTAACGGATAATATTTATCAAGGAAGAGAGAAACCAATGCGAACTAAATTGTTATTATTTACATGATTGAATGACAGTTTGTCTAAACAAAATAAATATTTGTTTCCTTCACGTTTTCCCGCATTGGCATATCGCAATCAGGATATCATAATCGCGAATATTCTTTATTTATTATTATTGTTTTTTTTTACAATGATTCCACTTTATTTTTACTAAAAGTTTTATATAATCCCAGTCTAGGTTTATAGTCTCCCAACTCAACCCAAGTTTTTTGTATGTTTCTCAATGAATATGTATCTGATGTCATTACATTCCGGTTCCAAAGTATCAGATATGTTTATGTATTAATGTGCGTGAATGAAGAGGAAAGGAGGCGCCATTTTCTGATGTTGCTCATGGATGTATGTTAATGTTGCTTCAGATGACAAAATATCTAGATCCGGCGCTGGTGTAGATATTAAATGGGAAGAGTGAAGACCAAAGAAAGAGTGGCAATATTTGAAAAAATGAATATGAAGCTACTTGTATGAAAAAGAGAATGATTGTAGAGAAAGCTGATGTATAGAATACGGATGTAGAGTGCTATCTAATCAGTGGTGCGTTAGTAGTTTTGTGTTTTTCTACATTCTCTTCCTCTGAAAACGAGAAAGAGAAAGACTCTTTCTCGTTTTCTGCAAGTATTACCCACTTCTCTCGAGGATATGGGCGTGTTGTTGTTGTTGTTATAGTTTAATTTAACAAAATATATGTGAAGCTCTTACGATTTACTTATAGTTTTAACAAAAACAGTTTAAAATAAATATATCAATAGTATATTTTGCGAGGCAAATTACCTGAAATATAGAATTTTTGAAATTTCGAACAATCATCATCTTGTAATGGGATCATGTGGAGACTTCAAAATTAGTTGCCATATAATGTAGATAAACGAAATTATCGTCTAAAATTTGTATGTTCTGCAATATTTTGTTCTTGAGATATTTTGCAAACAGTCTGGATGGATAACTATAAGATAAAATTAATTACGTAAAGACTATTATTACAAAATATAGGACTATCTAAATTCTTTTAAATGACTATACTATCATACAGGGCCGCATTTACCATTAGGCGCACTAGGCGCAAGCTGGGAGCCTCACTCTGTAGGGGGCCACATTTTAAAACCTCACTCCTCACAAACAACAATATAAAAAACAGACTCTTTATAGTTGCAAAATAAAATTCATATTTTTAAATATTCCTAATATAAAAATTATCCTCTATTACCTCTAATATAAAAATTAGAGTCCGCTGAAAAATTTATGAGGCCTCCCGCATCCATTCGAAATATACTGTTCCTTCCTTAGAATATAAAACTTACAGTAACTATAATATTGCATAAATGAGCGTATCACCTACAAGGCAAAAATTATGGGGCAATAGATGTTTTGTTTCCTATATCTATATATTTCGCACAACCATAGAAGAATGAGAATTAAAATAGAATTGTGGAATTTTTTTAATTTATCACTATTCCTTAGTGTTCTATTCTGAGATTTGCATTTTTATCGCGCGGCTGTAATCGATCGAAATTATTCTGTATCACAACAGATTGTAAACAACCGATAAAACTTTCATTTGTTCAGGAATTAATAATGCTAAAATAGACATTGTAGTCAGAAGGTTAAATAGAAATTGAAAATATTAGAGAAAGGAACCATTCCGAAAGTGGGTACAATTTAAAAAATATTTTTATAGTTTTTATTAAATCAGTTTATATATATATATATATATATAAAAGATACTTAATCTGATACTAAATTATATTGATATAAAAATCTTTTATATATTAGATATTTTTTACATAATGAATTTACACAAGTTAAGGAGTCTATGCATATTTGTTTATATACATATTGGTGTTGTTGGCAGACTATAATAGTTAACATATTTAGCATTAATATTAGTCTAGTTTTATAAAATCTTACAAATTACATTGTATTTATTTTTTAAAAATCATAATTCTAATTTAGTATATTAGTTTCATTGATAAAGTTATATTAGGAAATCAGAACTATAAGCAATTACAAAATGGTTCTCCTCAAGCATATTCAAGGTTCAAGCAAGGAGTGCCATAGAATGCCAAAAACCTAATACTATTAATTGATATATCTGTTTACTGTGCTTGTTTTATTTCCTACAATATTCTAAACATAATTATATAAGTTTTAATTGATTTTTATAATTTTTTTAATATTTAATTATTGTAATATTTCAGATAAATAATTGCTGTTTTGATTTTAATTTTTATGTCATGAAAGATATTGTCAGTGTAATTCACGGCAACATATTTCCAGATTTCCTTGAAAATTGATTTTTATGCCTTTATAAAGGCATATATTTAAAGCACAATAATTATATTATTTTAAATCAGAATCAAAATTATTAAGAATTACAGATAAATTTTGGGGAAAAATTTTATGAAAATCTCATATTTAAATAGCAAAGCCATAATAATTTTTATTAAAATATTAAGCTTAAAAACTACTTGACACTTTATTTTTTATAATTAGCAGAATTGAAATTCAAAATCAAACTAAATAAGCACTATATCATAAATTACTGAATTATAATATGCATTATTTTCTGTTTTTGGAATATTTTTAATATCACTAAATAAAATGGTGACTATTTTCTCTTTCCGGTATCCAATAACTGATCAAAAATGTTTATATTAAAATTAATGGAATTGGATTTTTGTTTTATGAATTTTCATATGACAAATTGTTTTATGAATTTTCATATGACAAATAATTCTCAAGAAAGGCATCGTCATAAAACGACTGATACTCATATTCCATTTCAGTCCAATAGTTTTTATGCAAAATGAAATCTTTATTTACGCTACTTGAATTAACAAGATTTTTTTGCTCTATTGTAAAATTTAATTTAAATAGTATTACACAAGTTACGAAATATACTGACAATATATTTTATTATATCTATCATATTACAAATCATTTGTCCATATTTGTTAATTATTTAATTACTTTTATAATTTTATTAACATTGATTTTTATAAGTTATGGTATTATTGTACAGCAGGTATCCCTACTTATAAGATTAATTTGTCCCAAAAATCTCTGCATAAATCCAATACTAATACCTGCATTGATAAACAGATGGCTAGATAAATTTTTATATCTTTGCTTACAGACTCATAAATTTTAAGGGGCATAAGTAATAATTTTTAAAAAAAATTGTTTAATAAGTAGGGAACCCACTGTATTTGGAGAGCTTTAATATGTTTCATAAATATTTTATATAAAAAATTAAGTTTAGTGAATGAATTTGTAATTTATTTATGTAGAGATAGATAAAAATTTGAAAACATGATTAACAAAAATTTTAATATGTATTTCAATAAAATTAATGTTATATTATTTTCTAAATAAAAAAATAACATATTCATTAAATATTGAAAAATAACAAAAACATGATTGCATATTTGCAAGGTGTTTTTAGAAGATAATTTGAGTTAAGATTTCCTTAACTATTTTTAGTCAAAAGCTGGTTTTAGAACCATTCAGTGCCTGATAAATAATACTTAACTAAGGATGAGCAAGACTTCTGATATTTTTTACGAATGTGTGCAAACCAAATTCTTTTAAATCCGAGATATTATTACCGTAATACTTCAAATTTAAGCCACAGTAAGATTTTAAAATTTGAAAATTGGAAAAAAATAAAGCCACAGTAGGATTTCAAAGTTGGAAAATTGGAAAAAAATAAAAACGAATTTTATAATAGGTATTAAAAAATAAAAAACATTTTTATTTACTTAAATAAGTACTAATATACATAATAAGCTGCCTAATTTATTGATAATCTTCTTCAGATATAGTATCACTTTTGTTTTTTAAAAATAGCACCAGGTTCTTCTCCCAAATATGTTCTAATCCTTATCATCCATGCATTTTTATGCTCAGATTATACACCCCTTAGGAAAATTTTCCTGGGTACAGTTTTTTGTTTAAAATAATAAAAGGTGGTAATTTGTTTCCATAAACGGTTATAAATAGCATTATAATAATTCGCGATTTTTCTTATAAAATTAAAATATGGCCAGATACAATGCGATTCTACACATCTACTATCAAACAAACTGGATTAAATCAGAAAACTACAAATGGGGACCATCAAATAAACTGTTATCAACAATCGTAATACTATGCATGCGTAGAGCGTAAAACGAAAACCCGATCTTTAGGGAGTGAGAGATAATATATGGGAGAAATAATATGTTAAAAAATTTGCTTTGAATTTAAGCCGCACCCAAATTTTAGCTCTTAAAAATTTGAATAAAAAGTGCGGCTTAAATTCAAAGTAATACGATATTTAAATGGAAAATAATTATGCATTCTGACTTTAAAAATTCCACCTGTTTTTATTCAAATATTCCAAAATACTATTTAATTACAGAAATGTGTACAAAGTTACATCAATAATTGCAATTAGCTAATTAAAATAAAACAGGAAAAGGCAATTTTCTTAAAAGTTTCTAAGAAGTTGTCACTGAAAACATGCTAGATTTCACCTAGAATATTTGGGTCTAAATTGTAGCACTATATTTTTAATTTTTTGGAATTAATCCCATGCTTTATTTATTGGCCATTTCTACACAGATATCCATGGTGTGCACTGGAATGTTCCTGTCACTTAAGAAATTTCATGTTAAATAGCAATGTAAAACTATTGCTAATAAAATCTGACACCTATAGTTATTTAACTATTTTGTAATATATTCTTATAAGAAAATAATGTATTTTTTCTTATGTTAAATCACATTACAAAATTTAAAGTCAATAGTATATATTATTGAATGTTTCATCATCACATTCTGCAATATGATGAAATGAGACTACTTTCTGAAATCATTTTTAAGGAAACTACAAATTATGTATAACAAAGATATGTATGGTCATACCTTGACTTATGTCAGTTTTTTTATTAATAGGAAAATAAAAGTGTACTGAAGACTAGGTCTCACAGGCATAAAACACGATATAAATATGTCAGTGTAATTGATGCTGATGTTACTTTCATTATATAGCTAGATACTGCATCTTTACACCAAAGTTCACTCTTGTTAAACTTTCTATGCAGCATACAAGAGACCTTGATCATTTTTCCAATTGGGGTATGAACTGATTAGTGAAATTTATAGAATTATTTAGAACAGGGGTTCCCAACGGGGTCGGTATCGACCCCCTAGGAAAAATCTTTTTTCTGATGATTGAAATAATTTCTGAATTTTGATTAAAATTGTATTTTTTTTTTATGAAATAAATTAAACATTTTAACATATTTTTATAATTTATGGTGTCAGCAGAGCTGTAACAATGATTTTGGCACCCTTGGCAAATATCAAATATGGCACCCTTTTATGTCTTTTTTTTTAATAGCTAAATGGCAAAAACATAATTAAAGAAATTTTATTATGAAAATTATTTATTGCAATAAAATTAAATTGTACAAAATTAAGCTTTTTTTTAAAACAATAAAAATGTAACATAAATTTACAATAAAACATAACATTTATTCATGATACTAATTTAACTATTCATACTTAAAATTTAAATAAAAAAAATTATCTATAGTTTTTTTCTCGCTTTTGAATCAGTGAAATTATTAATGATATCGTCGAATTTCAAATCACTCACTAATTTATATTCTGTTGACAAAAGGCTTAAATCTGAAGTACAATCTGGATTACTTGTAGATCTCAAATAACTTTTGATTATTCTTAATTTGCGAAAACTCTTTCAGCTGTGGCTGTTGTCACTGGGATTGTCAGAAATATGCGTATAGCTTGTACAATATGATTCTTTTAAATCCTATTCACTCAGTACATTCAAAATATTAATATGATAAATAGTGCTTGGATCTTTATTTTCCAATAAACTTTTTATTTGGTATTTAATAGATTTCAGTTCATTTATGAATTTATTTTGTCTATTTCTGGGTATGCTGCTGACAATAGATTTCCTTTTTCTTCTATTGATGATGAAATTACGCCTTTCCTGGTTAAAAAATATAACTCTTCCGCACTCTGTCAAATGCAGTGAAAGCGTTCTTCCAATTGTATTATTCCAGCATCTATAATGCTGTAACACGACATTTTAATGAAATGCTGATATTCCATTATTGAAGAAACGTTGACGCAAAAACATTTAAACCAACAGTATCAACTATTTTTTTTTTTTCAAGCAGAAGACGGCATACGATATCGGTCTCGGCATTCCTGCTGAACCGCTCTTCCGATCTTTTTAATTTATATTTTTGATTTTATTGTTAAATTTAGTTTAAAACAATAATGTTGGTTAAAAAAGAAATGGCCTGTGTGAATGGGTACCCACTATGATCCTTTTAAGTCTAAGCTTTGAACAAAACCTTTAATAAATGTATTGTTTATATTGTATTTCTTGTCGTATGAAAGTTTTGCTTCACATTTCCAGTGCCCTTCAGATTTTTACACCCTTGGCAAATGTCCTGTTGCCAATCCTTTGATATGGTCTTGGGTGTCAGATGAATTAAAAAAATTTGGTATTCTGATAATACTTGCAAGCAATATCATTCTGTGTCTTGGAAGAATAATTAAAATATTGAAGGGACAGATCAATTAGTAGATATGGTTATCCTATGTTGTCTCATATGTCTTCTTATGCAAATTTGATAGCATAAAATTTGAATGAATTGATTAAATAATAGATTCTTTCAAAATATATAATTTAATAATATATATTAATTTATGGAAAGTTTTAGAATTTTTTGTCACAGATTAGAAAAAACAGTCTTTTTGATGCATAACTTCAAGGATAATTTGCTCAAAAGAAGCAAAATCAAGCTCTCTTGGATATCAAGGAAAGCTCCTAAGGCAATTTTCTTGTATCCACCTATTCTCTCAATAAATGATATAACCCTATGAGGTTATATCATTTATTGAGCTGTAGACATTCTGCAACTAATCAGAGTAAAGAAGAAATCTTTAGCACTAAGCAGAAATTAAACCTTTATTTCACAAAAGAACATTTTCGACCATTCACAACTGATGTAGTCCAGTTGTGAATGGTCAAAAACGTTCCTTTGTGAAATAAAGATTTTATTTCTGCTTAGTGCTAAAGATTTCTTCTTTAACAAAATAAATAACGATAATACTACATTGCCTTGATAAGATACCTAATAATCATACTAGCACCAAAGGCAGGAACTTTCACAAAAAACAACACACCAGTTTTTATGGTATGGTAGAACTTTCACAAAAAACTGGTGTGTTGTTTTTTGTGAAAGTTCCTGCCTTTGGTGCTAGTATGATTATTAGATTTCTTCTTTACTCTGATATAACCTCATGTTGAGCATTTTCAGTCAATTCCCCAATTGATAAGCAAATTGATAGTGACATAAAGAGCACTTTATTAAAAATTTATATTTGACAAATTTGACTTTGCATAAAATATTTTTCCATAATTTTTGTTTTCAGAGCAATAACTGTATTTGTAGTTTAAAAGTCCAAACATGTTAGTGTTACAATATTTAAATTTTATATTACTTGATTTATGTTTTTGTATACTGTTTGTTGATCTTAAATATGTTATTACTTCAATATTATTCCATGCTTCCCTCCTTCTCCTTTCATCATATCAAGTATGATATGGGAAGAGTAAAGAGATATTTATAAATGAAAAAATAATCAGTTTGATGGTAGATATTCTTGGCATATATTAAACTTGATGAAATCACTAATGATATGATAAAAAAAAGTAAATGCAAAGTCCTTTAGCAATCAAAAACTTTAATCAGAAACGTTTTCAATGCATTTGGCACCTTCCTCAGCTGCTACTACAAAACTCACACTGTTACACAAAAACAGGGAACTAGTCCCCTATTCTTGTGTAATTGGGACTGATCAAAGTTTTTGACTGCTAAAGGGCTTTGTGTTTTACTTTTTTGTTTTTGTTTTATTCAATCTGGTTGAACTTTTATCATCACTAATGATATCAGAAAAATATTCATTTTTGATTATATCATGAAATGTTCATACTTTGAAATGGATTATCTTTGCTTCTAGAATTTTAAATATACATATCAAAATAAAATAAATTTATATTTACTTGTGCTTAAATTAGGCTTACAAATGGTTGATATATTTTAATTTTTTATTTTTAACAGCTATGAAGATTTTCCCATTACTGATGTCCTTCAGATGGTTGGAAGAGCAAATCGCCCTCTAATGGATGAAGATGGTAAAATTTATATATACAGCATTATTTAAAAATCATATAAATATAAAATCTTTAATCTTGCTAATAATTTTAAATTAAATCATTTGAATTTATTATTTCTTCAATGAAAATATTTTGGATTAGTAAAAGTTATATTTTTGTTTTTTCCTCTTAAGGAAAATGTGTTTTATTATGTCAAACATCAAAAAAAGATTTCTTCAAAAAGTTTTTATATGAGCCTTTACCAGTGGAAGTAAGAAATTTTTCTTTCTGTGATATTTATATATATATTATGAAAATTTATATATTAAATAAATAAACTTCTCCATAGAGTCATCTGGATCATTGTTTACATGATCATTTCAATGCTGAAATTGTCACCAAGACAATTGAAAACAAACAAGATGCAGTTGATTATTTAACTTGGACTTTCCTGTATCGTCGTATGACACAAAATCCAAATTATTATAATTTGCAAGGCAAATAAATTATTGAATTTATTGGATATATCAAATAATTATTTTTTATTACACTTAAAATTTATTTTATTGTTATAGGTGTGACTCATCGTCATCTATCTGATCATCTGTCAGAACTTGTAGAAAATACACTAAATGATCTTGAACAATCTAAGGTTTGATTTATCATAAATGATTTAAATTTTGGAACTATAATTATAAAAATAAAAAACATTAAATTATAGATAAATTAAAATGAAATTGGTATTTTCTTGTATCAGTGCATCAGTATTGAAGATGAAATGGATGTATCACCTCTTAATCTTGGAATGATTGCTGCATATTATTATATTAATTATACAACTATTGGTAATTATTTTATTTAAGTTTGAATTAGTTGGATTTTTTAAGTAAAAATAAATCAATAAAATTATCTTTAACAGAATTATTTAGTATGTCTTTATATGCTAAAACAAAGATTCGTGGTCTCATTGAAATTATAAGCTCTGCAGCTGAATATGAAAGTGTTCCTGTTAGACATCATGAAGATAGTATTCTCAGACAGGTTTTAATCATTTTTTGAATTTTTTTAATTAAAATATGATATTTTTAACAAATATATTTTAATTTTTGTAGCTTGCTAGTCGTCTTCCTCATAAATTAGCTAATCCAAAATATAGTGATCCTCATGTAAAAACCAACTTTCTTTTACAAGCCCATTTGTCTCGTATGCAACTGTCTGCAGAATTACAATCAGATACTGAAGATATATTGAATAAAGTAATAATTATTGTTATTTTTGCATGTATATTTTATTTATACTCATCTATATGTAGTAATTTATTTTTAATCTAGAATTTTGTTAGATTTGATCATCTAAAGGAATTTATTAATCTTAAAAGAGATTTCAATAAAAAATATTCCCTGACTTATGTATATCTATCTTTATAAAATCAAAATTACATAAATTTTTTGAGATATAAAGCATTAGCATTTATTGTATTTGTAAGTTAAGTTCAAGTATGTTTGTTTACAATGTTTAAAAGGTCATGATATTTATTTGTTGATCTTAAATATCATATTACTGATATGATATCATTTTATGCAATATTGTCTCCCTTTCAGATAGAGAAGAGTATGGCACCATAATGTTGTATAGGTGCAATCACAGTAGTAGTCTACTAGTTTTGATAGTTTTTATTCAGAATTTTTGTTAAAAAAGTTTGTTACATAAAAAAAATTTTCAGTCCTAATTATTTGCATAAGTCAGGGAATATCTGTATTTTAATAATTAAAGAATTTAGAAAACAAAGGAATTCATTATTTTTTAAAAAAATAATTAAATAAAATTACAAGGTTGTTCAATAAGTTCGCGGAGCGCCATCTATTAGTCAAAATTAGAACTAAAACTTCGACGCCATTTTCATATTTGTTCTTTCTTAGAAACACGTCAAAAGTTTCATTTCGATCTGTTAATTTATTCATTGTTTAACCGCCCTTTATATCTAACGTGTTGTGCCTTTTTTTCAATATGGATAAAATTGAGCAAAGTGCAGTTATTAAATTCTTTGTAAAGAAAGGTTTAAAGGCAATGGAAATTCATACCGAAATGGTGAATGTGTTGGGTGAATCTGCTCCTTCAAAAACAATGGTTTGCAAGTGGGCTAGTTTGTTCAAAAGTGGTCGTACCAGCCTTGAAGACGATCTGCGAGAGGGACGTCCAAAAACTGCATCAACACCGGAAATCATCGGAAAAATACCGGATATGGTATTGGAAGACCGTCGATTGACTGAAAGAGATTTAGCAGAGGCTTTAGGCATTTCATTGGGCACAGTGAGCAATATTTTGAGTGTTAATTTGGGTTTCAAAAAACTATGTGCAAAATGGCTGCCGCATTCTCTAACGATGGAGCAAAAACACATTCGGATGCGACTTTGCCAGCAACATTTGGAGCGTTTTAAGAAGAATAAAAGCGACTTTATCCGTCGATTTATCACAATGGATGAGACTTGGGTCTACCATCATGATCCTGAATCAAAACAGGAGGCTAAGGAGTGGTGTGAACCCGGCTCTTCGGCGCCGAAGCGAGTTCGTGTGCAAAAATCAGCCAAGAAGGTGTTAGCATCAGTTTTTTGGGATGCAAAAGGAATTTTGTTTATAGATTACCTCCAAACTGGCAAAACAATCAATTCGGATTATTATTGTAACCTTTTGAATCAATTAGACGAAAAAATTCGTGAAAGAAGACCCGGATTACAGAAGAAGAAAATCATTTTCCACCAAGATAACGCACCTGCGCGCACAGCTCAAAAAACCATTGCTAAAATAACTGAATTGAAGTACGAATTGTTGCAACATCCAGCCTATTCGCCAGATTTAGCTCCCTCCGACTTCTGGCTCTTCCCACACCTCAAACAATCTCCGTGGAAAACGATTTTCTTCAAACGAAGCTCAATTTTATCCATATTGAAAAAAAGGCACAACACGTTAGATATAAAGGGCGGTTAAACAATGAATAAATTAACAGATTGAAATGAAACTTTTGACGTGTTTCTAAGAAAGAACAAATATGAAAATGGCGTCGAAGTTTTAGTTCTAATTTTGACTAATAGATGGCGTACCGCGAACTTATTGAACAACCTTGTATATAACAGTGCTATCTTAGTTTTGCCATAAGCCAATCATAATATAGTTAAGTCCCTGATTTACATGGTTTTCAATATATACAAATATGAAATCTTTTTATTTATGCTGGATTTCTATAATATAGGAACTAAAAAATGCATTAAACAAATTTTGCAAAAGTATTACTCAAGGTCCTAAATTTTCATATCCATGCTCATAGTATGCTTATTAATTTTATCTAACCACTCTGTTTATCAATGCAAGTGTTTGCATATATTGAATTTACATATTATTGGACTTAGCACAGTTTTAACTTGCAAGGAATTTTTTTGGATTGAATTAACCATGTAAATAAGAGATCTACTGTATTTCTTTTATCATATACATCTGTTTTCTCTATTAACAATATAAAAATTTAATTTTTAAAATAAATCTTACAGATCACATTATCTAATAACAAAACATAATAAAATATTCAGATATAAAGAATTTGATACACTGTCATTTATTGATATAACTATAAAAAAATGTGTTTTATATTATATAAAATACTTTATTTTACACTTACAGAATTTCCCAGTTTGTTTAGAAACACTTTTTCATGATAAAAATTAAGAAAAAAATCCTTGAAGATAATTTTGAGAATTTTGTCTAATTTCTTTCAAATTTCAATATTATTTAAAATTTTATTGTTATACTTTGCTGAAACTTTTTTTATAACTACAAGTAATCCTCAAGTTGTGAACATAATAAGTTCATAACTTGGAAACTATTGTTATGAAATACACAAATATTTAAAGCACTGCATATACTCTATTGTTTAATATATTCCATAATTTGGTCAATTAGAAGCTTTTTTCCAGAGATTTGTATATCAACATTATCAGATAAGTTTCACTATAAAATCTTTATTTTAAGTGAAAAACAGTATAAATTTATCTGAAATCATCATTTTTAAATGATCCTTTTAAGGATCATTTTTGCAAACAAAGCAATATTAAACATCAATCTGCTATTGTAAAAAATGAATGCAATCAGCCAATAGCATAAAAAGAAATTAGATAATATATGTAAGTTTTGGAATATATTTTTGCTGAAAACACCTTTGCTAATAGTGATTTACCTCATAATACGGAATATCAGATTTGATCAAAATTTATCTTTAATTTATATAACTATGCCTGTATTCTCATATTACAATTATACATCTATATATTTCCAATAAGTATTTCAACATGTCTCAACCACTTATTTCATATATTACATTGATATATATATCATTGGTATACAGGAATCCCTTGATTAATGCAGTTAATAAATCCTCACAATATAATGCATATATCAAAACCGCACTAATCAAATTATGGTTAATAAATCCTCGCAATACACCGCATATATCAAAACTGCATTAATTAAACTATCTCGCAATACACCGCAGATATCAAAACCGCACTAATCAAACTAAAAAAGTCCAATGGGAATAAATTAATGAATCCTGGAAAATATCAAAATTATAAACATGTATTGCTCTTCCGATCTTGCATATATCAAAACCGCACTAATCAAACTAAAAAACTGCTCTTCCGATCTTGCATATATCAAAACCGCACTAATCAAACTAAAAAACCGCTCTTCCGATCTTGCATATATCAAAACCGCACTAATCAAACTAAAAAACCAATGGGAATAAATATAATGAATCCTGGAAAATATCAAAATTATAAACATGTATTTTTTTTCTATCTCAAAGCATATCTATATTGCATTACATGTACTTTAAATCAGTGAGGAATATGTATAGGTATTTAAAAATTTATAGTAAGAATTAAGATTTATTTTTCACAAAAAATATTATTTTTTACAAAGCTGCAAAATTTTGTAAAAAATAATTGCACGTCTGTAGACATCAAGTACTGGAGAGGAACTGAAGACCGCTGGCTATATAATATTGTAATGGCTATTATTAGGTAGTTGCCATTCACGCTAAATTTATTAATAAAAAAATTATATGAATCAATTAAAATAAATAACAATTAGATGACGAAAGTCGTAATATTAACAGAATTGAAAATAAATAAATTTATTGCAGTGCTCTAATCATGTAGACTACAATCCCTGAGATTCAGTTGCCAACACTTCAAAGGGTTTGCAAAAAAAAATTGCACTTGTTGAAGCACACAATCAAATTTGGCACTGCATATATTAAGGAATAGTCTCAAATTTTTTTTGCACACTAATCACAACTGCATTATTCAAACCCACACTAATCAAAGGATTCCTATATATAAAAATAAATGTTATTTAATACATCTGTTATATTTTGTGTAGGATTCATAAAAACTTAAAAACAGTTCCAAAATTCAACTCAAAGTCATTCATGATTATAGTATTTTCACATATATGCCTAAGAGAAAGTAAAAAAAGAAACATATAATTTCATTCTGTTTCAAAGTAAATTTTCAAATAATAATAACAAAATAATCGATATGACGGTTTCCCTAGGAACATCTCGACATCGAATCTTATTTACATACTTATAACCAGAAAAAAAATATATATATATATATATTTACTTAAAAAGTCTGTTTTGTGTATATCAATTTCCACATTTAATTACTTTCAATAATTTCAGTCATCTTTCTGAGAATTGCTTTATAGTAAGATTTGTAATTAATTCCTTATTTTTTTGATTTTGTATATAGTGTTCACAGTATTTTGAAAATGAAAACTTCAGAATACTTAATAATGGAATTTTTGGAGCGGACGACGGTGCACGCTTGTCTTGGCTACCAAGGCATTGGAGCAGAAAAGGTTAATGATAAAATTAGGCATAATGTACTGTCACATGATCCCAAAATGTTTGACGATGTGTTTATCAAGGCTACATGCAAAGAATTAATTGAGGAAGTGACCGGCAGACTGCGTCCTTTTGTGAAGAGAATAGAACTCTGCAAGGATGATGCTATTGTGACCGAATCTATTACAATTGAACAAAAAACTCAAAATACTGATGATTTATGAACGCGATAAACCAAATTAATAATAAGTTAGAAAAATTAGAGCCCAAGCGGGAAAGTCCAATAAACTCACAACCACAAACGACTTCAACTCAAGCAATAGCAATGGAAAGTTGACAAATACCTCATTACAAGCCGCAAATGCCACATCAATTCGTTGAATATGATTGGTCTCGTCCACGCTACATGTATAGATAACCACAGAATCAACTCTGCTGAGTTGGCAATTTCAACCCAGATCTGGAATGACTCAGGTAATGATTGGTCTCGTCCACGCTACATGTATAGATAACCACAGAATCAACTCTGCTGAGTTGACAATTTCAACCCAGATCTGGAATGACTCAGGGATATAAAAGAAGGCCTGCGCAAATATTTCGACACCCCAAAATACAGGTGCATTGTGAGACAGAGAACAACAGCAGAGAATGTTCCCTCCTCACAACGGATGGCAGAGAGATGTCTCCGTTTGTTCCACAACAGAATTTTCAAGGCAACAACCCAGATCAGTACCACAATAACAGAAATTCTTGACTATTGCAGGTTCAGCCATCGACAAATCACTGTGCAGAAACAAATAAGCAACAAATGCCTTCTCAAGCTGTTGTCTCGATAAAGGGGCCAAATAAACACAGTGATACATACAGAAAGTGGGACAAAGTGCAATGTAAAAGAATGAATGAAACAAAACTTGCTGGAGATGCGGAACCTAGTCTAAATTGCTTAATAAATAATCGATCAAGCTATTTGACAATATGGGCATTATAGTCACTTTATTTCAAAAAATGTAAATACCTTAAGAAAATGCTTAGTTCCTTCATGTGACTCACATACAGAACTTCAGAGTGTCACAGGACATTCAATAAAAACGTATGGAAAATACGAGTTAAATTTTCAAGTCGGTTTGTTAAGATTTAAACTTTGCCACTCCACCGCCTGATCTCCCGAGACAAACTGCGCTCCATCTTGTGTTCCAATTACTGGTCTCAAATTTAAAACTTAATAACTTCGTAATTTTTGCATAAATCGAGAAAAATGGTCAAAATCTTAAATTTTATCATATTTTTTCATATTTCTGTCATATTAACCAAAAATTTGATTTTATGTTGATATTTTAATAAATTTTAAATCAACCCTTTAATTCGAACCCAATCCAAACAATTTTATCATATTTTTCATATTTCTGTTGTATTAACCAAAAATTTGATTTTATGTTGATATCTTAATAAATTTTAAATTAACCCTTTAATTCGAACCCAATCCAAACCAGTTAACACATTTCTGATCTTTGGACTCCCAAAAATTCAAGAATGGATTGTCTGATCTTGTCCGATTTGTTCAATCATGTTCCACATTTCCTTATTAGTTAATACCTACCTCTTTTTTGCAGATATCTCGACCCAATAAATTATAATTTGGGAAAGTTTGGCCCCTTCCAAATAATATGATTTTGCTGTTTTTCCGCACAAAAAATTCGATAAATTAGTTTTATTTAAATATATATAAATTTGCATTTATCAGAGAAGCAAAGTAATCAATACCATGCTTGACGATCAATGCCGAACTCGGCGTCCTAGATTTTGGCGGGAAATATTTAACGATTTATGAAATCAGCTGACTGTTTGTTTACATTAGTTATATTTTCAATATAACACAAAAATTTAAATAAATAAAATAATTTTTAGGTCATTTGTAGTTGAAACAAGTAAATAGTAGACTAGGGGTGCATAATTATTGCCAAACAAGTTCCCCTAAGGAGCCTCTAAGGTCAACCACAAGACCTTAGGCTATCGGTCTAGTTACATTATGTTGACTAAGGGGAGAGCATGACAACCTGTCCCCTTTGTTTGAAAATGCCATCATTATTATATTTTAATCTTTTTATGAATAAGAATTATTGATAATGCTGTTATTATTATATTTTAACTATTTTTTGAAAAATTAATGACAGAATGAACGAAATACAGAGAAATAATTCATCATCTGCCATTTTTAAAAGGCTCTGAGACAAATCTTGATTAAAAAACGTATAAAAAGTGATAATTTATCAAAAATCAGTGTTAAATCTGGCCTACAGTACAGGATGATAGCTACATATACAAATTACAGCAATATTTATTAAAATAACAAAATTTTAAACAAAGCGACATTTACAAATTACAGCAATATTTATTAAAATAATAAAATTTTCAACAAATTCGACATTGTCATGCTCTTCCGATCTATAGAGATGGCCGGATGATAGCTACGTATACAAATTGAGCAATATTTATTAAAATAAATAAATTTTCAACAAAGTCGACATTCTCGTACTATTAAAATAAATAAATTTTCAACAAAGTCGACATTCTTATACATACTGCTACAGATGGCAGGATGATAGCTACGTATACAAATTACAGCAATATTTTATTAAAATAAAAAATTTTTCAACACAAAGTCGACATTTTCAAACGTACTAATACTTCTTATAAAATAAAAATATTAATCCGGAGTCGACATTCTCATATGTACTAATACTTCTTATAAAATAAAAAGTATTTATCTCACGTCATTTTAAGAAAATACGAAGAAAAATGGCAAATAAACAATTATTTTAAACATTTGTGTAGTAGAATACTGTATTTCATCTGTCAACAATTATTTTAAACATTTGTGTAGTAGAATACCGTATTTCATCCACAAGAGGGATAAATTGTGTAGTAGAATACCGTATTTCATCCGCGAGAGGGATAATACGATTATTTGTTTACACGAGGTTAGGACGAGTATCGAATTATGGTCTGCTGGATCAAATTACAATCATAAATTGTCTTTATTAGTCGGAAAAATTTTTTAGAATTATGAAGTATTTGGTATCATTGGATGCAGAATATCATCAGGAATGTAAATATATTAATATTTTTTTTATCTGTTGCTGAAATTATGAATAATTTGAAAAAATTATGAATAATGAATAATGAATAATTTGAAAAATTTATGAATAATTTGCAAATGTAAACATTAGAAACTGAAACAAATATTTGAAACTAAAGAATAAAAGATATAAATGTTTACATATGCAAATTATTCATAAATTTTTCAAATTATTCATTATTCATAATTTTTTCAAATTATTCATAATTTCAGCATGTATATGTAAACATTATAAATGTTTACATATGCAAATTAGGCCTAATTCTTTTGTATTTTTATTTTTTTCTTTTGGTCCTATAGCTAAAATTAAAAAGCGATCTCAGGATAGAGTATATGGACAATAAAATATATTTTTTCGTGCCAAAAAATTAAAAAGTAAAAAAATTATGGCAAAATATTGAATATCAGATATCATGTTTCATATTTTTTGGAGAATGTTAATTTTTTAAATTGAGGAGCATTAAAGGTAAGTAAAAAAATTATGGCAAAATATTGAATATCAGATATCATGTTTCATATTTTTTGGAGGGTATTAGAATGTTAATTTTTTAAATTGAGGAGCATTAAAGGCTAAGCATGATTGTTATGTTGTAGATTCACGGGTAACAATTCCAAATGGCGGCATTTTGGGGTGCAATATCATCATCAAACATCACTTAACAATCTCGTTGTATGGATTGATGATTACATTAGCCAATGGTACACAAATAAATTTTAAAGGTCAAATTTGTAATCGGGCTGCCGAGAGACAGACCATTTGGCAAAATGCCCTTTGGTCGTACGGAGAGTGAATCTGATGAAAATCGGAATGACATTCAAATGAATCTCCAGCCGATAACAGCAGTGATGATGCGAAGACCATCTACTTGCTGGAAGATAAAATTATACCACCCATATCAGAAGTTATTGTGTTGGTAAAGGTTACGGAAATAAATCTGAAAGATTGGATATGTGTAATAGAGTCGGAAGTTTTGATCGAATCTGGACTAATCATGATGGATATGTCCAAACAAAATTAAAGGCCTGTAAAGTGCCTGTTAGGATTATGAATGTTACAACTAGTTCAAAGAAATTGGGCAAACAGGAGCCCATAGAAAAATTTATACAGGTGATTGAGGAAACAAAAGAGCAGACTAATAGCATGGCCAATGGGAAGAACTGCTGCCGCTGTAAATATGATGCAGAAAGATTTTGGAGATCTTTTTGATTGGACTCCTAGTCCAGTCAAAAAGATCTCCAAAATCTTTTGAAACTGAAACAAATATTTGAAACTAAAGAATAAAAGAAACTGTTGTGAAATTTATTATTCAAATATAGACATGTATTTGCGATGAACAATTATGATCTAGGATATTGTGATGTTGTCAAACACGAAATAAACAGGTACTAGCCAACCAATTTATTTGTTGCCGTATCGAATTTCTTACATGCAGCGGGAGAAAATGAATGAAATAGTCGAGGAAATGTTGCAAAACGAAATTATAGAGCTTGAATGCTCTATAATTGAATGCTCGTTTTGCAACATTTCCTTGACTATTTCAGAGACTGGAGAGCTGCAAGGGGAGCTTGAATGCTCCCCTTGCAGCTCTCCAGTCTCCTTGTCTGGAAGAAAGACAGAACTTTTAGATTTGTAATCGATTATCAAAAACTAAACTGCGCCTGCGCACAGGTTCCATTTCCAATCCCGTTAGTGTTGGAAAACCTTAGTGTGATAGGAAGAGCTAGATATTTCAGCACTATGGACACTCTCTCAGGGTTTTGGCAACTTCTTCTGGCTCCCGAAAACCGTCCAAAAAGTGCCTTTTCAACACCCAACGTTCACTACTATCAATTCCGCTGGATGCCTATGGGCCTTAAAAATGCCCTGGCAAGTTGGCAAGAGCTGTGAGTCCTATTCTACATGGCCTGAGAAATAAAATTTGTTTAAATTACCTCAATGACATCTTAGTTTTTAGCCAGGACTTTGACAGTCATTTGGAAAGGCTGGAATTGGTTCTTAGATGCTTAAAAGAGACAGGAACTAAACTAAAACCAAAAAAATGTCATTTCTTGCAGCGACAAATAAAATTTTTGGGTAAAAATCTCTGAAGAAGATATTAGGCCAGATCCCGCCAATATAGACAGTGTAGTAAATTTTCCACACCCAAGGAATGATTCTGAAGTGTCTTCTTTTCTAAGACTGACTGGATATTATAAGAGAAACATTAATGCTTATGCAAAAATTACTAAGCATCTTACAACCTTATTTTGTAAGATTGTAAGAGTTTACATGGGATGATAATTGTGAGGAAGCCTTTCAAACACTTAAAGAAATTTTAACTACAGCACCACTTCTGCATTTGCCAGACTTTACACAATCATTTATACTTTTGACAGATGACTCGAGTTATGCAATCGGAGCAATCTTGTCACAAAAAGATGAAAGGGGTGAGCTACCAATTGTGTATGCAAGCCTACAACTAAGGCCACCTGAAGTTAACTACAGCACTACTGAAAGAGAATGTTTAGTGACTGTTTGGATTATATCAATAAAATATTTTCGGCCCTGTTTATATGGCTGCTCGTTCAAGATACATATAGATATCCAATCATTACGACACCTATTAAATGTTTGCAATCCTAATTCGAGATTAGCTTGCTGGAACCTCCAACTACAAGAGTATGACTTTGTTATTATTCATAAACTGGAAAAAATGCATACCAGTGTGGACGCTCTCAATCGAATCCCAATTAGATCAATTGAAGAATACCGTCTCATTTACAGTATTGAACAAATTAGGGAACAAATTAATAGATTAATGAATTAGATTAGATGAGAAATTAGATGAGAAATCAAGGGAATTATAGAAAAATTGTCACAAGCTGATGCACCAGAACAAAATAACGAGTATATGTATTATTTCCTGGATGGAAGTGGCATACTTTATAAACAGAAATAATGTCGATTTCGGAGGGAGGTTTGTCATTTTTTTAAAAGGATTCAATTTTTATATACTTCACAAATTTTTATATATAAATTGAATTTTTCTAAGAATTAAACTTTTATAGTATACTAAATTTAATCATTTTTATTTATATATTCAAAATTCATAAATGCATTTTTTAGATTTATAAAAATTTGAACAACAGTTCTATTAATATTTATGAATTAATGAATTTTAAAATCTTTATAGACTGTATTATTAATTAATTTTTAATACTAATTAAATAGAGAACATAGAAGACCAAATACTCTTTATCAAGAATTAAGTTTTCATGATAATGATGGCCTAGGTGAAAATGATGATGGTGCAGATATAATAGGTATTTGAATCAAAAAATTTTTTTTGACTTGAAGTATGTTTTTCATAAAGATTTAAAACAAATACTTATATTAAAACATATTGAAACAAAAATTAATAAATGATAAAATGATAATAAATAAAACAAATAAATTAATGTATTACTTAAATAATTATTTGGTAAAATAAAATATTCAAGATAATGAATTTGATTTCTTAACTTTTATTCTATTCATGTATATTTCAGATTATTTTTGTTTTTTACAATATTTTTCTCAGAAATTTGAGAATTTATTTTATTTTCTTAATAAGAACAATTTTTCTCTTGAATGGAATTTAACTATATTCTTTTTTAGTAGAAGTTTATCATGAAAATCTTTTTGGATAACATTTTTGGCTTGATAAACCATCTTTGATAAATGAATATACAAAAGGAACATGAAGAATTCTTTATTCCAAACATGAAAATTAAATTTAATATTTACAAATAGAAATTAAATATTCAACAATAAAATAAATGCCACACAATTATAAATTATATTATTTTACAAAAAATAATTTATATCTAATTATAACAGAAACATAATTGTATGCAGAACATGTGAAATTATGATTTCACATGTAGTTTTTATAATAAGATATAATTTATTTAAATATCAGTATTTAAAACATGATAATATTTTTTATTTTTTATGGACCAAATCCACGACATAGTTAGGCTCTCTGGTGCATTTTTGTTAATGACAAATGTATGCTTTTTCTTGTATGGCCTTTGACAATTTTGCCTCTGCTACTGTAGATATATTTGCAATGATTTTAGCTTGGTCTCATATTATCATAGGTTGATTTAATAAAATTTCTTTGCAAGGCTATGTGCAACTCACCTTTGGCTATATCATATGTGTTTTCTACTAATTTTTGTTTTAATGGCTTGACATGTTTTTCTTATGTGTGCTTCTTCTTGACTTGTTTGTTTTTCATTACATAAACACCTAATTTAATAATATAAAAACCAATTAATGCAGCATTAATAAGCAGAAAATAACATAAAAACAGTTTATTAAGTGAAGTATTTCAAAAAATTCCATTGTCAGCACAGAGTGCTGACAATGGAATTTTATATTGTATATTAATCTTTAACACTCCACTGCCTGGTCTCCCGAGACAAACGCGCTCTATCTTGCACTCCTAGTACTGGTCTCACGAGACAAAATTTAAAACTTAATAACTTCGTAATTTTTGCGTAAATCGAGAAAAAATGGTTAAAATCTCAAATTCTATCATATTTTCCATATTTCTATCGTATTATTCAAAAATTTGATTTTCCGTCGATATTTTAATAAATTTTTAATTAACCCTTTAATTCGAACCCAATCCGAATTAATTAATATAATTGTGATCTTTCGACCCCCAAAAATTCAAGAATTGATTTGTCCGAATTTGTCCGACTTCAAAATCATGTTCCACATATCCTTCAGATTTTATCCTTACTTTTTTTTTACAGATATCTTTATCCAGTAAATTAAAATTTGGGAAAGTTTGGCTCCTTTTTAAATTAACGATTTTAGCGCTTTCTCACACATAAAATTCGATAAATTAGTTTTATTTAAAAATTTATAAATTTTAACTTATCAGCGAAACAAAGCGACCTATACCACACTTGACGATCGACGCGGAAGTCGGCGTCCTAGATTCTGGCGGGAAATATCTAACGGTTTTTCGAAATCAGCTGATTGTTTGTTTATATTAGTTATATTTTAAATACTGTATAACCCAAAAATTTAATCAATACAATTATTTTTGTGTTATCTACAGTCGAAACAAGTAACTAGTACACCAGGGATACATAATTATTGTCAAACAACGTCCATCCAAGGTCAGTTGTTGACCTGAAGGCATTTGGACTGTATACACTTTTTGATGAAGGGGAGATCGGTGAAAAGCCGTCCCCTTTGTTTGAAAATGTTATTATCATCATATTTTAACTATTTTTTGAAAAATTAATGATAATGCTGTTATTATTATATTTTAACTATTTTTTGAAAAATTAATGACAGAATGACGAAATACAGAGAAATAATTCACCATCCGCCATTTTTAAAAGGCTCTGGATACAGAGAAATAATTCACCATCCACCATTTTTAAAAGGCTCTGAGATGAAATACAGAGAAATAATTCACCATCCGCCATTTATTAGAATGAGTAAATAACAGAGAAATAATTCACCATCCGCCATTTTTAAAAGGCTCTGAGACTAATAAGTAAAAAACGTATAAAAACGATAATTTATCAAAAATCAATGCTAAATTGATAATTTTTCGAAAATCAGTGCTAAATCTGGCATAGAGATGGCAGGATAATAGCTACGTATACAAATTACAGCAATATTTATTAAAATAACAAAATTTTAAACAAAGCGACATTATCAGTGCTAAATCTGGCCTACAGATGGCAGGATGATAGCTATGTATATACAGCAATATTTATTAAAACTACAGATGGCAGGATGATAGCTACGTATACAAATTACAGCAATATTTTATTAAAATAAAAAATTTTCAACAAATTCGACATTGTCATGCTCTTCCGATCTATAGAGATGGCCGGATGATAGCTACGTATACAAATTGAGCAATATTTATTAAAATAAATAAATTTTCAACAAAGTCGACATTCTCGTACTATTAAAATAACAAAATTTTCAACAAAGTCGACATTCTCATATGTACTGATACTTCTTATAAAATAAAAATTATTTATCTCATATTATCTTAAGAAAATACAAAGAAAAATACCAAGTAATCAGTTATTTTAAACATTTGTGAGATAGAATACTGTATTTCATCCGCGAGAGGGATAAAATGATTGTTTGATTTTACATGGTGTCAGGTTTCGGATTGCATCATACTTTGAGCGCTCAAATTTCAACATAAATTGTCTTTATTTATCAAATTACAATCTGCCCTGATCGTTTTTCAATCAAAAATTCTTTACGTTTAGAGGAAAAACCTTTTTAGAATTATGAACGAATCATAAATTTTCTTCGTCAGTTGGAAAAATTTTTTAGAATTATGAAGTAATTTGATATTAAGATGTGGGAATATCACCAGGAATGTAAATATATCAACATTTTTTTTATCCGATGTTAAATATAATAATATTTTTTTTATCCAATGCCGAAATTATGAATAATTTGAAAAAATTGTTTTTTTTTATTACGATGGCGAATATATTGTGAATAATTTGTATATTAATATTTTTTTTATCCAATGCCGAAATTATGTATAATTTGAACAAAATTATGTTTTTTGTTTACATATGCAAATTAGGCCTAATTCTTTCATAATTTTCTTTTGGTCCTATAACTAAAATTAAAAAACGATATCAGGACAGGGTCCTATAACTAAAATTAAAAAACGATATCAGGACAGAGTATATGGATAACAAAATATAATTTTTTCGTGCCAAAAAATTAAAGAACGAAAAAGTTATGGCAAATTATCGAATATTGAGTATCATATTTCATATTTCTTTGGAGGGTATGGGCATTTTTTTTTTTAATTTGAGGAGTGTTATAGGTTAAGGAAACAGAATTATGCATTGAACATTTTAGGAACTTTCTTAGAACAAATTCAAAAATTTTAAAAATTAATACATTAACTTTAAATAGGCATAGGATTTTAAACAATATTAATAGAAAAAAAATTAAATACATACAATATTTAGATACTAAAAATATAAACTCTAGAGTTTATATTAAAATTATTTACTTTAGATTTACATCATAGCACTATGCTAGTGAAACATTTTCCAGGGATCTATCATTGATAAGATCTTCACGTTTTTCTCTTTTTAGAATCTCAAGTGCTTCTACTAAATATTTGTTTTCATAATTATTAACATTTCTAAGAAGTCTAGTTTCATCCCATTTAATATTTATATCATTTTCATAAGCTTTTCTCACTAAAGTATTATCTTGTTTAAGGTCTTTCAGTGTTCTTTCAACCTCTCTCCAAAACTTCTTTCTGTCACACATTTATATGATTCTTCTTTATCCTCATCTCTATTAATGACAGATATCCTGTATACCCTAGATTTTTCCATGTGGTTCTGTTTATCTTTTTCATTTCTAATCAGATTAAAAACAGTAAATGCTCTGATTGTAGCAATCTTCTTATTTCTTTTCTTAATAACATCCTTTACTGTTTTACACTTAGACATATGAAATAGAAATTGAACATATTGATCAATAATGGGTTGATCTTCATCATTCATTAACTCTGTTCTCAGATTATTATCAGTACTTCTTCTAGCTATATCTCTTTTTACTTTATTCAGTATGGATCTCATGAAATTTATAATATAACCATGTTTCCTACCTACGCTAAAAATCTTAGTTATTTCTTCTTTCTGTCCTTCAATCATATTTGTGTGGGTGATGCTCTAAACTTGTATTGAGATGTTCCAATAGCATCTCAATGTAATTAGAGGAAAGATTTCTCTCTTATAATTGCATTGAGATGTTATTAGAGGAGAGAAATCTTCCTCTAATAGCATTTTTTAATCGAAAGAATTTTCATTAAAAAATTTTCAAGTAACATTTCCATTAGAATAAATTTAGTATTATATAACAAAATGTCTCCTATTTTCTAAATTTTTTGATTCTATGAGTTAAATGTTTGCAATAGTTTATCTCAAATTATTGCATACAGGTAATTCTCAGTTTGCAAGTTTCACTTAATGAGTTCCTGGGTTTGTGAATTTTTTTCTCAAATATGAATAATAATTAAAAAAATGAGAAATATAAACCATAATTGTAATAAATGTTAAATATTCATAAAAAGACATTTCAAACCATGTATATGACTACACAATATGATATGACTGGGTTATGATATAATGAATTTTGTAGCAAAAACTCCATTGTTTGCTATGAAATCAGAAAAATCCAAATGCTGACCAAAAAGAAAGGTAGCCTATGCCTTTGTTTTATTGATGTTTTATATAAATGACTTCCTGAATTGTGCCTAAGGCAGTAATTTATCTATATTAATCTATTTATCTATCAATAATAATGAATAAAAAAATTCTAACTTTTATATGATATAAATAATTTCTTTATTATTATAATTTGCTTTAGATTAAAGGCTGTGTTTTCATTTATTTAGATATATAAATCATTGTTTAATTTTCAGTCCAATACAGCACTACTAGCAGTTAAGAAAAAAACTTTATTTTAATATGCACAAACATTTTTGGCACAATAGCCATCTTCAGGCTACACAAATTAGAAGTAGAACAAGCTTTTTTAAAAATTCTCACATTAAAACAAACAGATGTTGCTATGGTTACAAACAGCAACCAAAAAAGGAAAAAGAAAAAAAACACATATAAGATATTTAGCTAAATGGTCAGGATTATAACATTGTCAAATGTACTATTTTAAAATATTACACAAAATTAAATGGATGAATATGTAAACAGAACCCAAATTATGTACAGTCCTAATGGGATAAAACATTAATTGCTTATGGCGGTCTCGTTTTTTCTTGTTATATATTTCCTGGGGATGCGGATTCAAATGTCAGTCCTTCGTTTATAATGCCTTCTCTGTTTTTATTTCTTATTATTTCAATTGATTCAGCTAATAGAGCCTGTGTCAGTGTATTAATTTGCCTTATAATCTTGGCTTCATCCCATTTGATTTTGAGGTCTCTACTGTAGGTCTCTGTAGCCAATTCTGTGGTTAATCTTGCTTTCTCTATATCCCTCTTGTGCTCTTTTATTCTCTGGGTTAACATTCTTTTAATTAATAAAAGATTTTACATGAGTATAAGCAGTGATTAAAGAAAGTTTAGTAGTTAGTTATTGTTTAATTATAAATTATTTGTTTTGATGGCTTTTATTTAATTTTATTGTGATGAAATTGCATTACTGAGAACACAATCTCTAATTTTAATATTATGTCTATGGGAAATTAATTCTTGATTTACAAGTTCTTACTTTATGAGCACATTCCTAGAATGAATTAACTTGTAAAGTTGAGAAATACTTATTATATGAATATTATATATGCTAAAAATTGCCATAAGTTGGAATGTAAAAGTCATATTTACTTGATTGTAGTAAATATAACTGTGTGTATTATTCACTGTGATGATAATATAAGCAAGAAAAGAAATTAAGAAAAAAAATTCATCTATTTTCATTTGGACAAAAAGTTTCATATACAAGAATACCTCGATTATCGTGATTCTCAATTTATCGTGGTTTATAATTTGATACCAAAATTCCAATTATTGCACTCCAAATTCAAATTATTGCAGTCATGAGATGTAGCCCACTACATATGCAACAGAATTACATTCAGTTCAAGTTGCCATTCTCTAGGTAGCTCTGTGAGGATCGCGGAGAGTAGGCGCTGTTAAAAGATGTTGGGATGCCAAAATTGGCCGAATTTAGAATTTGACCGGTGCGCGGATCCATGACTGCTGTTAAAAGATGTTGGGATGCCAAAATTGGCCGAATTTAGAATTTGACCGGTGCGCGGTTCCATGACTCCGAGGTCCGGGATTGGAAATTGACTCAAATAACAAATAAAATTTTGTTTAATTAAATTGTCTATTTTGTCCGGATTTAGCTGGCGCACCCTGTAGAAATGAAAATGAACTATGAATTTATTAAATTTAATAAAATATTCAATATATTTTTTATTTAGCATCCAAACTTAACATTTCTAAAAAACTATATACTTTATAGTATACTATACGTGGGTGATCGGTTAACAAACATAATCTGTTCAAAGACAATGTTCGCTACCCAAATTGTTCATTAACCAATCATTGATTTGGATGATTTTATGGGAATTTCATTAATTCATTCTGGAGATCCCAAAAAATAAAAAATTATATAATTTCTTACTATGTTTATTTATATGTAATAACAATAATATATATGCACACAGTCTTGCATTTTCATCTATCATGTTTATTTTTCATTTGTGGGACGTTAAAGAATCTGTCCAACGTCAATGGTTTTTCTTTCTTCTTCAGGATTTTTCAGAAGTGATTAATAGCATTGTTATTGTAGAAATCCCCAAGTCTATTGACCTCAGTCTGGTTTGAGTGTCATTCTAAAGATCCTCAAGCCTATTGACCTTAACTTGGTATGGGTGCCATTTTAACTAGGATCCCCAAGCCTATTGACCTCAACCTGGTATGGGTGCCATTCTAACATAAATATTGTAAAATCTCTCTCTTACCTTCTTTAATAAATCTTTGATTTGTTTAAGCCTGTTGACCTTAACCTGGTACGGGTGCCATTCTAACACCAAAAAATTGTTAAATCTCTCTCTTACCTTCTTTAATAAATCTTTGATTTATTTTAAGTTATCTCTGAGTTCATTTTAATTGGAAAAAAACTACTATTCTCCCAACCTTACCCATAAGTCCATGAACATGCAAGGCCTAAGCCTGTCATTCTGTTAGCCTAGTTAAGACACCATATCCTCATAGGATATTTTTATCTGGTGATGGCTACTTACATATCCCATTACAGGTTGGCCAACAACCATGATATAGAGTCAACTGGATGGTTGAAGGATGGGATTCAATGTGCAAGGCCCAGACCTCTCTGAAAAATTGGAGGTGTTGGATCTGGATCCTCCAGGATGCCACAGCTTTACCAGGCATCCATCCAGCAGACCTGGTATTCCATCAGTCCGCAGATCCCACAGTTTGTTCTGTGAGGTGTTCATTATCCGAATATAAAAATCTTTTACGAAAGTGTTTGTTATCCAATTTGTTCATAATCTGAACTGTTTGTTAACCGATCACTGTACTATATAAAAACATGTCCATCTGCTGTACTGATCCTCTACTTTACACAGCCTACTGTACAGTATCCTTATTTGCTTGGTACACAATAAATAATGAAAACAATCTGGTTCTTATGATCTTAAATTTTCTACAACCTAGGTGTGAATCAGGCTTAAAGAGAAATATGATTAATGTTAACTTGATCTCTTCCACCCACTGGTTACAAATGAATCCATAGAGCTTTTAATACTGTATATACAGTAATGATGAACTTTGGGATGTAAGTCATCTTACATGCTCCTGGCAGATTAATGAGGACAAATACAATACCAAAAGGAATATTTGTTTAAACATTTCTACTGGTGGATGGCAGATGAAGTCTTATCAGGGTTTTCCTATTCCATTATTATAGGGAAGATTTCCACCAAATTTCTTGGCAGTCAGCAAGGGTGGTGGCTTAATGGGGACATCTTATCAGGATTTGACTGTATAAATTTATACATTATATATATAATTTTTAATACATAATACACTTAGTTTAAACTTTTCATTTTTCTCATAATATATCATTTAATGAATTACTGTCATTATAATATCATATAATGATATTAAAATCTTAATAAAATGATCTAGAAAAAATGTAAAAATATAGCAATATCTTCATATCAAACATTTGCAAAGGTATTGAAAATCACTCAGATAGAAATGAAACTAAATACTTTTTCAGTAAAATAAAACTCTTAAACAAAAACGTCAAACCCAAAAATTGGGCAATTGCAGTTAACCATGGAAACATACTAATGGAAATAAAAACAATTACAAATCTCTGGAGAGAATACTGTTTGGAATTATACAAGGACAACAGTAGTAGCCAGCTAGCAACAATAGCAACAGAATGATGAAATGAATCAATCCTGAACCCTTATTCTTAAGGAAGAAATAATCAATGCAATAAGAAAAACAAAAAGCAATAAAATGCTAGGACCAGATTGGATTACAGCAGAAATTATCAAACTAATAAATGAAAAAGGTATCTCCTGACTTCACATAATTGCAACAAAATTTGGAAAACAAGAAGTTGCCTAATGATTGGCTACACTCTACCTTTATCTCCATCCATAAAAAATGTACATTCACAAATTGTGATAATTGTAGAATTATCTCACTTATATTAACAAACATTTGAAGAGCTATAAACAACTGAGTTCTGCTGCTTCTAATAACACAAGAAATCACAACAAGCTCTTGAAGCAGGATAAATACACTATTTTATTATTAGATATATACAATTATTAGATATAATAAGTATTATTAGTATATGTAATATATATATATATAACTAATAATAAAATAGTGTATTTATCCTGCTTCAAGTGCTTGTTGTGATTTCTTGTATTTGAAGATCTTCCTCAGCATAATAAAAGATGTGTTAAAAAATAAATGAATAGTCAAATCTCACAAGAACAGTCAGATTTTGTTAAGGGAAGAGGGACTAAAGACAGATCTCAAACATAAGGGAACTTGTTGAAAAAACATGAGAATTTAATATTCACTCTAACTCTGTTTTCTTGATTATGACAAAACTTTTGACACTGCCAACTGGCAAAAATTAGGGACAATTTTAAAAGATATGAGAATGCCTAACCACATAATAGCATTAATTAAAAAATTATATATAAAACAGTCAAGCTTATATCAAATCAGAAAATCATACTGTAAAACTTTTTCACTAAAAAATAGAATTGACAGGCTGCATACTGTTTCCTCTTCTTTTGAACATCTACTTGAATATATCATTAGAAATACACTGAACAATCATAATGTTGGATTAAAAATACTGGGAGAAACCTCAACATCTTTAGAAATTCAGATGATATAACAACTATCTTGAACAGTCTCTTTGAATAACAGCTATCTTGTTTTCAACTATTTTAAATAGCTTCATGTGACTAATACTCTTTTGTTAATATAAGATTAAATGTAATAATGGAAATGTATTTTTTATTAATGTATTCATTCATTATAATTGATGCATGGATAGGATAACTTCCATAATTGATACCAGGATTGAACTATTACTATCTTCTATGGAAAAATTGAAAATATTGGATTGGCCCAATAAATCTTTAAACTCTGAAGACATTTTAACTCAGGCTCAAGTAAGTTTCAATTTGATATTATCTGTAATTTTCACCATAATCCAATTTGTATCCTAAGTCTACTTCAGATAAATTCTTTGTGATATCTATTGTATATTAATAACCTCTTTATAATAGAAACTATAAATATAATGAAATAATGCTTTTTATATTTTAAATTTAATAGATAATTAAATAATACATAATTATACCATCTTTTTAAATGGTATAATTATTTACCCTGACCAGAGGGAATGTAGGCCTCACAATTTGTTCATAATTCAGGCCTGCAATTTGTGTGGATCATGCATTGGAGCTATTTCAATGTTTCACAGTATACTTGTGTATTTATTATGTCCTCTTCACCATCAAGCCAACAAGTAAAAGGCTTTTCCAGTTCCAGAAAATGGCTCCATTACTTTCTGTGCATTCAAAGTTTGCTTAAACTTTCTTGGTTTTGAAGGAGATCTTGGATGATGTCACTCCATTGATTGGTACTTGCTTTCATGCATTTTATGGAATTACATCTTATCCTCTGTAACAATGTAATTCAAAAATTTATTCCCCTTTTGTGCTTAGCAATGGAGAAATGTTAAGGTCACTCCCATTTTTTGTTTTTCTAATTTTCTGATAGTTGTCAAAGGAGCCACCTGGAACAAATTTTTTGTATCCAGGATGCTCTGTTACAATTTTGTAAAAGAGAGATTTTGAAATTTAAGGAAATGAATCATGCAGTCCATTAAGAGTGTTTTTATGAATTTCATAACTGATTTCTTGTTTCAGTTTTCAGGCACAAAAGAATTGCATCTAAAATGATTTTTGTCATAAATATTTGATCTTTCTTGATTAAACATTAAACACCATTTTCTTACATTTACTTACCATACACAGAATTGCAAAATACTACACTGCCAAAACGATTCAGAACTAAATACAGTAAGACCCGATTTAATGCAGGAGATATGTTCAAGGAAACAAAGCACTAAATGAAACAGTATTAAACGAGGTCATCTTAACACGTAAATAATGAGGATAGATGAAACAGGACAGTGAATAAAAATATATATACATAGCATTTTTTAAATTTTATTTTGTAACATGTATTATTACTATTGTATTACATTAATTATAGACATTTTTTATTGCTAATATCGATTTGTATTCATAATCATTCATGAAAAAATTCTGAAAATTAGAAAATAAAAAGTTTTAAGAACAAAAAGCAATAATCAGATTGCAGTAAGCTATAAACAATGAAAAAATATTGATGAAAGAATAACGTTCTAACTTCAAGGAACTATAGTTTAAAGTGGCAGCATTTGGGTTAAAACTAAAATGGAATAATTATTTTTATTACTGTAAAATAACATTGATGACTGATCATAAATATGAACTCTGTAGACTTTCATATGAACTGCACTGCACTGCACTGATATCAAATGTACTGTGAGATAGCATAGGAGTATCAATGCAATGAATTCCTGCAGTTTAGGATTTATGTAAGAATAACAGTTTGAAAAACCACCCCAAAGTGAATCAATAAAAATATAGAATTCTGAAAAACTACGTTATATTGAAACAGCTTTAAAGGAGCAGCGTTAAGCGGGTCTTATTGTACAAATAGCAGTGGCGTAGCTGATGGTCAGCAGACCCTGCGACGCAGGGGACCCCGAGCTTCGTGGGGCCCAACTCATCCTGAAGAAAAAAAACTTCTAAAACAAAAAAAAAAATCTCCAATAACCTCGATTTTAACACAGAACAGTTAGGCCTGGAATCCACTACGCCTGAAAACACGCCTGAAACTGAAACTGACACAGTTTCCGGTTTGTATGCCGTATCTTGGCCAGAAACCCACCTGAAAGTACAGTTTAAATAAATTTAACGTTTCAGTTTCAGGTCTAACTACATAGCCAATTAGAGTTTAGTATTCAGTAGATAAGATGGCGGTGCACAGACCAAGAAAAATTTTTGGTTCAAGATTTTTAGGTTCTGCACATTTAATGCTACGAATAATAAAAAACTCTTATTTTTCTTTCGCTGTTTTAAATAAAATAGATTATACAAATCTTAAAAAAGGTAATGACTTATAATTTTGATGTTTTGCTTCTTAATTTATTCGTTGTTGGTGTCATAGTTTAGAGAGGCAGACCATGTCATGATGTGATGCATCCTCCAACTTTAAATATGTAGATGGACACTAGATGGTGCTGTATAAACAAGTCGACAGAACTTTATGTGGAGCTTAAGCAGAAACTGAAAGTAACCTGAAACATAACTTTGCTTGTTTCAGTTAATGTTATCAGTTTCAGTTTTTTGGTATAGTGGATTCCAAGCCTTAAACCAGGGCATCAGTGTTCGTTAGCTGGAACTCTAAAACCCAGTTACCACTAATTTACAATTTATGTATTGTTTTCACATACGTTTTTTTATGTTTCCGGGTGCAGTGATTGTTTGATTAAAGCACTACAGTACGTCTGAAGCCTAGACTCCACAGGCATAATTTTAGTGCTGAAACTGAAATCTAAAACCGTAAATGTAAAAATTTTACTGTTTACGCCGACCGAAAGTTGACTGAAATAAGTGTTAAGAAAAATTTAATTTTTCAGCGGCGCTTTGGTTTCTGCTGTGGATGAACCAATGAAAGAGAGCAAAAAATATGAGATCATATTGAAGTATCGAATTGCTCAGAGTGGCAGATTCAACATGTCAGAATGTCGATGTGGTATGTTGGAGGCTTTTGTTGAAGAATTTCGGAAACATTCATGTCTATATGACAAATCAACTGGAAATTATAAAGAAACAGTATTTAAATAAACTGTTTGGATGGCCATTACTGCAAAATTTCAATTGAAAAGTGGTAAACTATCGATAGTGTTTCAGTTCATTTCCACTTTCGGTTTATGGAATCGTATAAGCCGAACCTGAAACTGAAATACAACTGAAATTCATTATAAATGTAATTTCGGTTTCTGCCATTCTGCTCTATATTTTACGCCTGTGGAGTCTAGGCTTAACACAGAGCTTTCAAAAATGGCAAGCTATCATAATCTAAGCTATATACTGTCCGACCAGCTTAGCCGGACCATCGATGCAAGTACGTGTGCGCTAACTGAATGAGTCCAGTGACAAAATAGGGATGACAGCTTCGCACATGGATGTTTTCAAACGCAAGATAACTGAAGTTGAATGGAAGTTTATTGTAATGTCGAATGCTAAATGATTAGTTTCGACGTT